>JAQGBY010006721.1:0-12701 GCA_034698785.1 Mycogona germanica
TTATTTCTCTTAATTTTTCCACATCTCAAAAGACAATAAATGTCTTAAAAATGAGACATTTTTTTAAGTGTGTAGTGTATAGGAAAAGCGGCTCGGGGCTTGTTATAATTGCTGTATGGTGTCGTTAACTGCTACCAAAGCAAATTGTAATCAGTGTTCTAGAACAGTTCCATTGTAATGTTAATATTGTGAATTAAATCATAGAATTAACGGGAAAGATGTTGCTATTTGTGCCCTGTCTAAAATGTTTACGCTGATTGACGTCACATTACCTCAAAACATGACTGACGATTTAACCTCAAGTGTACAGAACTGAACCTCGAGACTGAGGAGAATATCCGAAAGGCACTTTTGATTTGCAGTTTCGCCCTTGCCCAAAAACTCACAATTGCTCTAATCCACACTGTACGAGTATTTGTACTAGGCACGAAAGAGGACTAGTACGAAACGAGCTTTGAATGAGGCAAGTCATTACTCAGGGCTGGCGAAGGTTGAGTCGCATTTGAAATGAATACTGATGGACTGACTCCACTCTCTAACTAGCAATTATTTCATCCGTATAATTTGCTCTAATTGGACTATTCGTGACGAGTCATTCGCACAGATTACTTGCTTTGAGTTCTAGACAGAGACGGCTGGGACACCATTAGGCATTTAGCCATTAGCCAGTGCAACTATTGCTCATCAACGACTCATTCAACTTTAGGTATTATTTTATTCCCTTTAACGCCATGTTTCTATTTAATGAGCTCCAGCTATGAATTTTAATATCTAGATTTCCAGACAGATTAACCTCAATTCTAATCAACTATATTATAATCAGGAACGTTTGTTTTTCGCTTTTTTAATTATCTTTTTTAAACAGTTGTTGTGGCGTTTAATTACGAACGGCTTAACGAAATTGAATCAAATTTGAGCTGTAGATAATTCCGCAAATTTGTAGTCGAGCGCAACTTAGTTCAGATCTCGATGTTGCGTATTTCTCGAGATATCAATTGTTGAAGTTTTAAGCATTGCCATTAAAAAAAGGAAAATTCCAATATAGCGTCTCTCCACTTGATCAAAATGGCGCTGTCGTCGCACTCACGTGCTGCCAGTGATGCCAAACGACATTTGCCACACTGCATCCCGAATTTCAAATTATTAGTGAATCTAAAACCTCAGAGTGCGTACTATATTTTTTAAAATTGGAATTAAAATTAGAAAAGTACAACCCCTGTGATAGGATAAATGAGAGTCAGTGCGGGAATCGAACCCCTACTCTCAATCGACAGTTCTTACTATTTCTAAATTTCGTTTCGCTCTCTTCGTCAGCGAATCAATAACACATTTTACTGGTTTCCATAATTGTGACGACACGTTTTGACGTTTTCAGACAGGTTTGTTGACGTCGAGGTTGGCGGATAAACACTCGAGTTTGCTGACTAGTTAATGAGATTAGCGTTCAATATTTTCCGACAAATAATTGGATTTGACAAGTTGGATCGATCAATTTTTGTTGAAACTGCGCAGTTCTGGGTATTAGAAGTTGATCGTTACGGGACATTCGATTGATAAATCGATGGTGTCCACTTCACTTTCGGTACTAAGAGATTTAATAACTGACAAAGTCGATTAAATATTTTGTTTGAACTTACTTCTTGACCGGCGTAAGTGAATAGTCGCTTGGCTCCGGGTAGTCTTAGTGCTTGTCCCAAATCCTGAAGAACTTCCTCCCATGGCTGGGACGTTCGGAGGTTAAGTAGAATTCGACTCTGAAAGGATTAAGTTTGAAGACATATGTAAGATTAAATGTCAAGACTCGAGCAATAAATTAAAAATATTTCTCATATTCACAGTTTATTTAATTAAATATTCGACAATAAATTACTGTCGCAAAATAAAGGAAACAGTTCTTCAAAATTGGTTAGGCTAAAATGATCTAATCTTAAAATTGTTTTAAATATGATCTTCAATTTTCTTTTTTGAGAAAGTTCTCAATATGTTTTTTCTTTTGTCTCGTTCGATTTTATCGACAACTTCGGTCCCAATCTCCTATTAATAGCCGCTGGATCATTCGCTCTATTCTATTTAAGTAAATACGACGCTTCCGACGCTGCCAGTGACGTCACGCTGATTTTCTATTTCTGTATTTCCGGAAGGAATTTTCGCATGACAAACGCGTCGTCGGACAACACTGACCCTCAAACGGAATTCAAGCAAATTTGGACGGAATCCAATCGGTGGTGGAACGAAAGAAAAAAACACGAATTACGACCATTATTGCTTCGCAGGAGGGTTAAAGTCTTCTTAAAGGTCGTCCAGGACAATCCAGAACGAACAAACTAAACATTAATTAAATAATCCTTAAGTCTAAGTTTTTTCAAATGTTTGACAATTTAATTATCTTAATCTTTTTATTATTCCTATGTCGTTAAATAGCTGTCTAAGGTATTAAACGATTTACAAATAGAATATAAGGAAATATGACTGGCAGCATTGGTAGCACGTGAGAGCGACGACAGCGCCATTTTGGTCAAGTGGAGACGACGCCATATTGGAATTTTCCTTATTTTAATGGCAATGCTTAAAACTTCAACGGCTCATATCTCGAGAAATACTTAACATCGAGATCTGAAATAAGTTGCACTCGACTATAAATTTGCGAAACTATCTACAGCTAACATTTTATTTAATTTTGTTGAGCCATTCGGAAGTAAACAAACACTTTAAACATTTCAGAAATACTTATGTAACGATTTCGATAAAGATTGCGAAAGTGATGTTTGATGGGTCGCTAAACAGTAATCAAACTGAGATTAAATTATGTAATTGAGCTACCCCAAATAGTAATTTGTAACATAACTAACGGTTTAGTTATGTAAATTAGTGGTCAAGAGTAGGTTAGTTCGTTCAATTAATTGAATCTCGAAAAACTCTAGCTTGACAACACCAAACAATTGGACAATCGAAGAATGTAATGTTTTTGTATTTTAATTTGACTATCGAAATAAACTAAAAAAATAAATCGTATTCTTTTTTAATAGGCGTATGAAATTGTAATTGCTGTGAAGGAATCTGGAAATGGGTTTCTAAAATAGCCGAGGCGAAATGAGCATTTGCGTCGTGCGAAGGGGAATAGTCTAAAATTAATGAGTCATTTGAATGCAGCTCGCGTGCCAAATGGACAAACAAAAATTGGGCAAAAATCTAGGCCAGCTCATATAATTGCCGCCAGGTGGTGTGTGTGTGTGTGTGCTAGCCTCTAGACTGAGATTCCCCTAGGCTGGATAATAATGAAAGGGCCATAAATTGCCTGGCAACACGTCATTAGACGAAGGAAATGCGTGATTTGGCCCCTTGCAGGGATTTCTAGGGATACAGGTGTAATCCCGTGTTTACACACTTGGGCTAGTCCTAGGCGTAGGAATGGAACAAAAATTAAATCAGAACCGAGATGAGGATAAAATAATTCCTAATTCGTTGTGACGATTAGGAAACTAGTTCATAATTTCATGAGAACAATAACTTCACATGTGCAAATATTTAATTGAACGAACAATTAATAGATTCTCCAAAATACGATTTCAATTTTAAATTTCACTTGTTTCGAGTGTTTGGAATTTAGATATTTTAAAAATTGTTTTTCGGGTTGCTGTTGATGATTTAGTGATTGAGTGAGCCATGATTCCATCACGATTCATCAACGACGAGTGAGTGCCCATTGAGTACGCCATATGCAAATTTCCGTTCCAGCAATTAATAAGTCCACCAGCAGCCCATCTAACCAAACAAATTGATGTGGACGTACAGTAGTGGACGTACGAGGAAATTAAAATAGCCCGGAACACGCCATTGGCCCATGAACGTCGACCATGTGGTCAATGTTACGGAGATTGATCACATTTACGTTGTTGAAAATGAGAATCGGATTTTAAAAAATATTCGATCCCCTGGGATTGCAATGAAATCAATTGTGTCTGCAGTTGTGAAATTTGTAAATAGGTGAAAGGTGAGAATTTATAAATGGAATAATCGATCTTCCGTGTCTTTTGTCGCAGTTTCGACAATATTGATTGATTAAACAGTCACGATAATATTAATGACCTCAAAATGAATAGACATTAAAAATGAATAATATTTGAAATTATAATATTTAAAATTTATATAATATTATAAATTCTAATATTTGAATATTTAATATTTGAAATGGAACAAAATGAAAGCAATCTTCGATTGACAAAGAAGTTTCAAACGTTTTTAGAGACTCGTTTTTGAATTGCTGCTCAGCTGGTTGTTACCTGTTAATTGCTTAATCGCCGCTTTATGAATTTGAAATAAAATCGAAACCCATAAATCGCTTATCGAGTCCATAATTCAATGTACGAGATGAGATGACTTGACCAGATCGAGATGTAAGAGGGAAAAAAGCGTCTTACCTGAACAGTCTGGTCGTCGTTGTTGATGACTCGGATGACCCGTCCCTCGCGCGATCCCGGCTGTCCATCGGGTGACCGTCGATTGATGTCCCCGCGTCCACCCACAATGCCGGCCACTCCGCCGCCCCCCGTTCCGGCCAGGCCGCTGTTGCCGGGCGACGGCGGCCGGAACAGCTTGATCTCGTCGTTGAAGCTGGAGCTGAGCTTGCTGTGCGGCTTCCAGTCGCGGCGGGTGCGCCCGTACGGCAGCGGCACGAACTTCTTGCGACTGGAGCACACGTACTGGCCGCCGTCCTCCACCTCGTCCAGGTGATGGATCTTGAAGCCGTCCATGGAGAAGATGTAGCGGACGCCGGCCGGCAAATCGGTGCGCGGCGTCAGGTAGTTGCACAGCGCCTCGAAGGTGTTGAAGTCGCGACCCGGCTTGATGGAGATCTTGACGCCGGGGAAGAGCGCGTCGCCGTTCTTGAAGAAGGTGATGAGCCTGGCCTTGTAGCGCGTCAGACCGTCGTGGTTGATGATGTCCGACGTGATGACGCCCTCGTCGAACAGCGGCGCGTCCACCTTCCGACCGGCGGCGGCGGCGGCCTGACGACGACGGTTGAGCGTGTCACGCCCTCTGCCGTTGCGCGTTGGACTGCCGCCGCCCTCGTGAGCATCCAGCGGTGGATACACGAAATCGTAGTCGCTGTTGGCCATGACTGCGCCCTCGCCTCTGTGCCGAGCGTGCGCCTCGTCCTCCTGAGCCTCGATCAGGCTGAAGGCCGCCCCCGCCCCCGCCACGCCCCTCGCGCCTCCCTTGCCATTGGTCACTGCGCCGTGGTGGCGTCCGTTCGACCTTCGAAATGGCGCCGTCTCCTCGCCGCCAACGCCGTGAGGGGCGCGGGCGTCGCGCGGATACGAGCGACTGCGATAGGGCTGATCGCGCGCCGCCGCCGCCGGGAGCACTGGCCCAGGGCGGCGAGCGGCCACCTGATTGGCCCGCGACTCACCCGGCTTGCTCTTGGGCTGCGGGCCGTAGATTCCACCAATCAGATAGTCCTTGGGGTCGCCACGCGGCGGCCACTGCTCGCTCTCCGACTGCTCCAGTTGGTGCTGGCGCCGGTAGAGGTCGTAGTCGTCGTAGGAGCGCTGCGGCGATTTGCCGTGCGGACTGGTCTGAGTCTCGCTGTTGTGAATGCTCTTGTGGCCATTGGTGGTGGCGGCGGCGGCGGTCGGGCCATGGTGGTGGCTGTCCAGCGGCTGTTTGCCGGCCGGCGATTTGTAGGGAGAGACGTGGGCGGGTGGTGGTGGCGGCGGTGGCGGCGGCACTTTGGCCGGAGACGGACGGCTGTGTTTGTCGGGGGACGGCGCCGCCGGGTGGCGCTCGGGGGACACGCGACGTCGGTCGGGGGACGCGTGGTATCGGTCGGGCGAGACGTGGTTCTTGTCCGGCGACGCCTGATGCTTTTCCGGCGAGCCGTGATATTTGTCGGGCGACGGGTGCTGCTGTTTCTCCGGACTGTTGCGGTGCACCTGGGCCGGCAGGTGGGGTGGGCTCTCTCGTACGGGGGAGTGGTGGTTGCTGCGGTTCTTGTTGCCGGCTTTGCCGGGCGGGGTGTCCTGGTGGTCACTGTGCTGCTGGTGGTGGCCACCGCCGCCGCCGCCGTTCAGCTGCGTGGGCGTGGAGTGCTCGCTGCCACGAGGTGGCGTGCCGTGGTTGGAGCCGTGATTGGAGCCGTGATTGGATCCGGTGGGGCCGTGGCCGTTGGGCACCGTGTGCGGACTGGCTCCGTTCTTGCCCGGCGGCGATTTGCTGTCGGGATGGCGGGGCGGGCTGTAACGGAGAGGCTCCGGGGCCTTCTTGGGGGCCCGCTGCCCACCGTCACCCATCGTCGCTGGTTGCACGGCGGTGCTCGTTTTCGGCACTTCAAATGCGCTACTGGATTTAGTGGTGGTGGTGGTGGTGGTGGTGGTTCACTGGGATTCGGTCTGGATCGATAGGGCTCAAAAAAATAGTACGCTCGGTCACACTGGCACAGGGAAAGGGAGAGAGCGAGAGATCGGGTCTGGAGATTAACGTACCCACATTCGTTGTTGCACGGAAGGTGACGTCATCCAGATTTGTTTGCACGCACCTCAACGATAGCTGTTTTGACGATGACTGCCGACTGAGAGAATTCAGTAAAATAGTTCTGGGAAAAGTTGAATCTCTAATTCCTGATTGGACGAGCGGCGCCGGATGACGTAACACTCATTTACCTCAATTCTTAGATTGAAGATTTTAAAAGCGTTCGATCAAGTTGCACTTCCGACGCGCGTATTTTTGCTCTCAACGATGACAATCCACACCAATTATAAATAAACTCATCAATTAGGAATGTTCTTTTTAACTGTAATTAAATTGTAGAATTGTTAGAATGTTAATTGCGGGTGAGAGACGTGTCAAAAATGACCAATAGGTGTTCGCACTTTCTCTTCGAATCGTAGTTGACGACAATTAAAGCGCACAAGGGTGGACCAAACAGTTCCGAGCGGCAGTTGAATTTTTAGTTGAACTTCCGGTGGTGGTTGTTCCACCACACGATCCGATCGAATAACTGACAATATCCGCGATACGTAATCCGGTTTTATCAGACGCCAGATCCGGTGTCAGTTGCACCAGTGGACTCAGTGTCCAGCGCTCCTCCCCTCAATCGTTACTGACTGCGCTCGGCTGCCATAAAACCGGACAGAAAAATTAAGGACCAGCGGGGGGTTGGCCTCAATTCGAGGTCCAATAATAGGAGGAGGTGGTGGTGTCGTGTTTCCAGGTCTCTCCCCCGGTTCAGTTCGGTGGTAGGACGCTTCCTCTCGAGTCACCACCGCACGGAGGCCTGAGTGCGATTGTCCACTCTGGTGCTCCGAGCACCTTCATCCGCTGTCCGAACCGAGTGTGGACAGACTCCGTTAATTGGTGGTCCGGTGACAGTCCTTCCGTCGTTGTTCTTCGTCCTCCCCATCGCCACCCGGCGGCGGCGGACGGCTCCTGTGGACGACGACAGCGCCACCTATAACCTAGATTGTAGCCAAAACAAACAGAGAAGGAAAAAAAACGGGTCGTCAGACAGACAGGTACGTGGTGGTGGTGGGTGTGGGGAGTGATGACGCCCTAATGACCGGAGAGAGTGGACAGTTGAGAGATAATTGGATAAGGGATGGGGGTGGGATTGGCCCGAGTGGTTGCTCGGATGTCACTTTGTTTTGGTGGTGGCCACTCGCCCGCCACATTTTGCCGGTCCCCCAGTGCCCAAACTATCGGACACCGCCACCAACATTGTAGTCGTAATTAGGTTTGGACTACTTTCCGGTGAAAAAACATAACAGTCGCGTCATAACTTATGGATAACTATTTACACTGGCAATCAATAGGATTGTTGTCCGAAACTGGACAGTTGTGGGCACAAAATCGATTCTGGTTGCCCCCACGCTGTTATTTTACGAACACAGAGAGAGAAAAGCAGATCTGTGATTGACTAATGAAGACCTGGATTCCGACAATAAAACTGTGTCACTGTTTGTATTGCTTCGACTATTGGCCATTAACATAATGCGTTTCCCACGAAAAGCTGAGTCACCAATTTCCTCTCTCAACGCGTTTTTCTTTGAACTTTCGCCGCCATCGAAATAAGTCTACGCTTAAATTTCTGTTTTGTTGGATTGGGATTGAGTCCAGGTTGTGACATGTGCGAAACGACGACACTCAATCATTTTTCGAGACTCCTACGAGCGATTACAGTTGAGGCGAACGGTCTAGTTTGTGGTAGCGATTGCTGCCCCCGACTGAAGGCAATCACTGCCATTAGCCGAGCGCTGCAGCAATGCATCGTTCATCTCCAGTGTGCGCCAACAAGAAAGGGTCATCTACACATTTAATCAGATCTTCTGAAATAATTGATCAAATGGTATGAATTTTTATATGGAAATAGAGTCATAATTTACGAATATTTTGGCTATTTCTTTTTTGGTCGAACTATTTTTCTTTTCCTTTGCACAGGCTCGAACCTTTCGCTCGTTCCGGACACGTCATCTTGTTGGCAGATTCTGTTAGCGACGCGTTTCAGACACTTTCTCCAAACATGTGAAACAGATGACGATATAGTTTGATTATTCGCTAAACAGATATGTGATGGTGGAATTGCTGGACTGTGTAAAATTTGTTGTTGTAATGAGTGTGATTGTGATCGATCTTCCTGTTTTAGAACTAACACGAAATCGCGCCCGACACTTTTTCACGAACAAAAGGTTTCGTCAATTTTTATTTTACTAAAAAATTTTTTTTGCTATTTCATCCAAGACAACTTTTGAAACTGGTAATACTCAATGTAACTTTCTAAAATTGTAATTCAATGTAATGATTAATTAAATGTAACAATTAAATGTAATTCAATGTAACTTTCTAACTTTTTTAAAATTGTAACTTTTAATAATTGACGATTTAAAAGAAAATGGTTTAACTAAATAATGTTAACGAACAGCAATTCCGACTACTCTGTATTTAAATCAATCCTGCAGAAAACTTTTTTTAAACAATGTCAGTGACGCTACAAGTCACTCGTTCTGTCTGAGCCCAATTGGATCCATCAAATCACACATCGTGGTTCTCGAATTAGGAAAGACGATCCAGGCCACACTGTCCAAAGAAAGTGACACCACAGTGATTGTCGGAGACACTTTCATTCCATGTGTCTGTCGAGAGTGGTCAAATGGTAAAGAGCGCGAATCAATGTGAGGATCGGATTACTTCGAGGACGAGCAAAAAGCAACAACCATTTGTAGCGCTTCGACCTCCTTTCCCCTCCCGCCCCCCTCAACCCAGTCCTCCCCTCGCCACCAAAAGCCTTCCGTGGCCAGGATGGCCTAGGATAGTCAGGGATGGCCTGGGGAAGGCACGCGTCATCGATCGGGGCGGGTCGCATTTCGGCACGTCACAAACCGGCTCGGGCTCTGGGCTCTACACAAAAAATGGTACGCGACTGTCGATGACTGGACAGCCAAATGCCAAACGTAAGTACGCCACCTGGTGGTCGACACTCGGCATTACATTTCAACATGTGTAGCTACTTAAATTGTCTCAAACCTTCATTTTTAAGATTTTTCAAACGACAAACAACTGGATCGGAACTTTCCAAACCTAACGTCACTCTAGAACGGACAGAATTGCTTGACAATTTTAAGTTATTTTTAGGTTTTTAATTCCGTTTAGCTGATTTTAGGGGTGACATAGTTTCACCTGCACCTCGGAATCTAACGTAATTCTATAAAACGTAGTGATACAGGTTTTCCTGTCTGTGAGTCGACAGCTCACCAACGACGTAACGCAGCGCCATGAAATTTACGCACGGAATGTAGTGGCACGAATTTTGAAGGGGCTGCAACTTATTCCAGGTTTTCAGGGTGCTGCGTTCATGAGATATGAATTTAATTAGCAATAATTTAATAAAATATAATGCCTAGTTTAACGAACGCAGGATCGAGTGAACCACGCGTTCTTGTAGTGATGCGCGATAGTCGTGAACTATCGATAAGTTATGGCTATTCGAATAATATCGTGTCACACTATTTCTCAGTTTGAAGATGAGGTAATTTCCGTTTTCCATTCCCAGCGATTGTCAGGAGTGAATTAACGTGATTATCCTAACGTCGATTTATTTTATCGGTTCATCTTTTTTATTACCCATTTACAGCTCGCAGTAAAACGGCGTGACGTAATCGTAAATAATAATAAAACTGTTGTTGGAGCATCAAAAATGACATTGATGGCAACAATTTTTTGTCATGGAAGACGAAATGCTAAAATCAAATTCTGAACATTGTTTAACCACTTTTTAAAAAAAAAAGTAAACCTCGTGCTATATATTCATTAGTCCGTTTAACCTAGATTAGTTGACACGACAAAAGTTGTGCAAAGTTAAACAAACACTTCATTATATAGAATTACTCACGTACGACTACAAACAACTCTTTCGCTGAAGTTGGTCGTTAAAAATTCCCAAATTACAAGATTGGTTCCGAGAGGTCTCGACAAACGGATTCATATTCCATAGTTGTCGTCTTAGTTGTCGGTTGACAAAATCGGTTTTGCAATCATTAATCCTGTTGTTTCGTAGTTACAGTAAATATTTGTACAGTATATTGATTTGAATCGATGTCGCTGCGACGAAAGCTTTCCACATTTCATGTTAAAATCCCAAAATCGATTTAAATTCAAGACCGAAAACCAAACTGATCCGTTCGAACCGGCAACGCCCAAAAAACCACAACAGTTCGAAACGAAAAAAGTTTTTCAACTGGATTTAGTCAAATACGAAAGTTGAAAAAATAGAATTTAGTGATTTCGTTGCCGGAATCGATGCCGAATTTCAGCAGTCCGGTGTCCTCGTCTGACAATTTCTGGGGAACGGGATATAGATTGAGTTTTAATTTGGTTTCCCCGGTGTTGGATCGGATCCCAATGTCCACGTTGTCCACCATTGTCCACGTTCGCACGACAACTGTACTTTTGACAAATGAATAAAACTGGTTGCGATGTTTATGTTTGGCCACGAATTCGTATCCGAGACAACGGAACACTCGTGAACGTCGTCATTCAAATCGACAGAAGTGACTGCGGACCCCCCAACATTGACGACTGTTATGCCCCGTCAACTGCCCACACAATTTGACCGCTCAATCCAGCTTGACCAACCTGGAAAAAGTGGGGAGTGAAGCCCAACTACGAGAAAAATCTAACCGCACCACCCATCAGCCGCACACTCCAACAATTCGAACGAGCGTTAATTAAAATGACAGTTTTTAATCCGAATCGGGGATTCGAACCCAGAATCTCGAAACACAATCTGAGACTCCCAGAAACCCAGAACATAGCCACAGTCGATCCACCAATCACTCGCCATCCATCTTATCGACCGCGGCCGATGGATCGATCGAACGGATCACTCTCTTCAACGACTCTTTTTGCATTCAATTGTCGCTAATGTCATCATAAAAAGAACAACATGTCCAGACATGTTTTTTGTTTTACGCTGATCACTGATCCGTTCCTGGATTTCCCGGTTTTAATTCCTCACGATTGATCGTCGGACCTCACGAGGATTACTTTACCACGAATCCAAACAAATGAAATTGCGAATCTGGATCGATACTCGCAACAGTCGACAAATAAATACGTTCCAGAGAGAGAGCAGCTGGTGAGGTGAGAAATGAAATTGATAACGCGACCCTCCTTACCCACTGACCACGTGACCGATTAAAAAAATATATCCCCTCCGGTTCCATCCAACACGTATCCAGCACCGGACATGGAAAGTCCTCACTCGACTAGCTAAACGAGCAATACGAGGATTCTGCCATCAGCCACTGGTACGACCATGTGGCAGAGCGGAACAGACACAGAGAAACCGACACGTAAAAATATTAGATGAACAACAAGAGTCATGATCTTCTGGAAACCATGACATGACCATGACAAGAACTGTTATTCCATCGAACAATTTAAGAAACTTAGGAACACGCAGCGAGTATATCTAGATCAACGTTGAAAACCGACTCATGCCGTATTTATTGGTGGACCTCACGGTGGCACGAATCCCCCCCACCACTAAAAACGAGTCATCATGGATACATGGGGGGGAAGGTCCAATTTGATAGCCCCAGAAGAATGGACAATACGAAACGACTTACCTGTTCGAGAATCATCATCAACAACAACACCAGACGACAGAAGCCACCAACGTCATCATCCTCCAATTTGTAATCGTTTAATTGGCGAGGTGGAAAAAAGCGACGTAGCCCGTACTATGTCAATGGCACAGCCCCGAGCCCTGTCCAATCCGAGTAGAATCGATATCTCGTATCGTATCGCCACCAAAAAAGAAAAACGATTGACCTACAACAACAAAAAAGAAATAATCCTGTGTGCCCCCCGAATTCGTGTTGGTCGTGGAGCACTTAAATTGGCCGAAAAACTACATGTAGTACACGCGTGGGAAATTTGAAGTGGAGTCGAAACAGTGGCGTTTGACATGTAAATCCTCCCGGTGTATGGACTTAATGGAACGGGGGAGGGTGAGGGGGGGAGGTGGTCCATGGTGGATTCGATTTTCTCTCACTCGCTCTCTCTCTCTCTCTGCCCAGACAGCAGCGCCACCAACGGTGGACGACTAATCACCTCGCTGCCATACAAAATGCGTGTCCAGGTAGAACTACACAGGTAGAGCTCCCGTGCCGTGTGTGGTGGTGGTGGTGGGGGGAGGGGTAGGGGGT
>JAQGBY010006722.1:0-12699 GCA_034698785.1 Mycogona germanica
GTGCCTCTCACATAGTGCCTAAGCACTGAGAGGGGTACAGAATCTTCCTGTTGTGATATACACTTCAGTGAATTGAAAAAAAAAACATCTATCTAGCCTTCTTTGTCCTTAACTCGACATCTAACTCGGCCTGTGGTGCTTTGGCACTTTTTATACACCATCTAGCGTTTGTGTTTTCAATTAAGTTATATATCCGAATTAGCTTGTGCACTTTTTCGTTAATTACTAGTGTTTAAATAAAAATAGGCTAAACACCAAAATGGGCACCTTTATAAATATACACTAGAGAATAGTAAAAAGTTGAAAACAAATTAAAAAACAAACATAATATTCAATTAAAAATAATAACAAAAAAAATGAATATAAAAAATACCTGAAAGTGCAATTGGGGACTTCGCAGCGATACAGGGTCTTAACCTTGTCATGAATGAGCAGATGTCTAGCGTAGTGACTCTCTCGTTTTGTCTTGAACGAGCAACTTTTGCAGAAGAACTTGTAGGGAGTGAGCTCCTCGTAATTGTGCTTGAGCGACTTCTTGTCCAACGGCTCGACAGACGGGCGATTCTCGGCAGAGGATGGGGTGGTGCCGTGAGCAAACAGTTTGAGCGAGCGAACGCGACCGGCGGGAAGTGAGCGGGACTGCAGGAAGTGATTCTCGTCCGTTACAGCTCCACCCACCGTATCGGCAAGGCCAGGTGCCGGAGTCGATTGCGGTTGACGGATAATTAATTCTCGGGTGGGAAGACGGACCGAGCCACTCGACACCGTCTGGCCAGAAACAAATAATATTACATTGTTAAAAATCGTAACGCCTGTAGTGTGGTTGACTACAGTTGATTGGAAACAAAAAAAAAATGACAGCAAAGTTGACATTCGTTCGTCGGTACCAAAATAGACTTTGTTAATTGGATTTTTTTTGCGAGTTTAGAAACTAAAACCATTGCCGGTTAATTGTAAAAACTCTTATAAATTTTTTAATAAGAATTTTAATTACAATTTTATTTTACCGATCAACGATTCGATTCCTAGAACGCAATCACAGCGCACGCCAAAAAAAGGACTCTTCAAACACTTTGCTCATCGTGTACAGGTCGTTTTTATATTAAGACTACTTGCCAAGCCAACTCACCCTCAAAGTGAACGCTGTCTTGGCCCGACGTTTACCAGCAGTGCGCTGGGCCCGGTACTTGTCCTTGACGGCTGCTGCAGCTGCCTGCCTGGAGAGCAACGACGGGAACCGCGCCCTGCGCGGGTGCTCCATGGCAAAGACGGATAGCCGGTCCAGCTGGATGATGTCGCACGTCACTGCCGCGTCGCTCATGGCCGTGGAGGGCTCTCCCACACCGCCACCTCCGTCCAACTCTCCAACGATCCCGTCATTGCCTGCAGTCAGCAAGTGCAGCTCTAGCAATCGGTGGGCGGCTTCTAGCTGGCGCCAGCTGCCACGGAGAACGCATTCACCGACATTTTCCTTGTCAGCGCAGAGAACGTCCAGGAGACGCAGACGGTTGAGCAGGGCACGCTGGCCGTCGCCCACCCGGCGTAGGTAGTTTGGCGATACTATCGCAACAACTTCGGAAAATATCTGAAAAAAATCGGGATGAAAGAAATAAGAATAAGAAATGTTTTTGTTTGCAATAAATGTAGACCACAAAATCTAACTTCATCAAAATTTCTTAGGCCACAATATTAACCATTTGCAAAACCACTGCTACCTGAAAACACAAGTCGAATAATGTCCGATATCATTCGACTGGTTTTTTTTATTATAACATCACTATCTATTCCGTATTTTATCACGACGTGCCCAGGCACCTTCTTCATTTTACTGCTACCTGTTCGTGATGGACAGGAGCTCCACCGTTGTCCACAGTAGTATCGTGATGTGGAGCAGGAGTGTCAAGCATGCTCGCCTCCGGGCCAAGAGTGTGGTCTGACCCCGGGAAACCCAGTGCACCGGTGATGGCGTCGACCAACCTCAGATCAGCGAGAGTGGCGGCGTCAGCGGTTCCGGACGGCGGATCCATACCGGAAGTGGACGCTGAATACCAGGAAGACAGGTAGACACTAGACTAGACTTTTTATTATTCTTGAACAATCAGAGAGACGACCCCTTCATTCAATCTGATTTACCAGTCTAGCCTATCAAGATATGACAATGAACTATTCGTACTTCCAATCGGTGCATGCGTTGTAAATATGGCAAAACTTGACGCGAACAGAACACATATTATTTCGATGCTTAAGACAACATAAGACCAACTCAAAATTAATGTTTCTGGTTACTTAAAACTACATTTTTGTTATGCGAAATTTGGAAAAGAAATGTGACAAAAAAATAGGTCATCCTGGTGGAACCTTATAAATAAATAGCCATAGGGCGGCCGAAATCAGTAGTTCGGTATGGTCAGACACAGAATATTCACCTGAAATTCTCTTTATTCAACAGCAGCAGTCTTGGAGAACTGATGATAACAAAAATGTCACCCAATATCTTGAGGTTTCACTATAAAATAGTCACCAAAATATCTCTAACTTTTAGTAATTTTCTTGTTTACGTACGGACGTCCACTCCATTTTCTCTGAAATGTCGGGCAAGGAGACCAGCTACCGTGCCCAGAAGAGTGATTTTTAATTTCTAAAATAAACAATAATATGCACCATTAATTTTACAATTTTATTTAAAATGTTATTGATAATGGTTTATCATATATGAAAATCATTCATTAGTATCTGAAAAATAATTAGGTTTTAAAAGATAACAATAAAAATGAGAAAAATCCCTATTAGAGCTACCACAAAATCTTTAAGATGGCGGCGCCCACAGAGTGGGAAAAAGTGTACCTGAATTAATCGATTTAATTTGATTTTATATTGACAATTATGGTTAAGCTAGGCAATATATTTTGGGGATCCATGAAGGCAAGTGCTCCCAATGGAAATGCTAAATACTAAAATCAAAGTATATGCGCCAATGCAGACATCGCAACCACGATAGGCATTGCCGACATTTCTTTCAACATCTCCGAATTCCCTCTCATTTATCGATAGGGTCTCCGTTTGGGTCGGCGCCGCGCTTTCCTGGACAGCATACGCATCTTCGTGAAGGGCGGTAGCGGCGGCATGGGGATGCCCAAGTACGGCGGCATCGGTGGCAAGGGTGGCGACGTCTATGTTGCGGCCACGGACGGTGTGAATCTGGCTACCATCATCAAGAAGGAGCCGCTCAAGCGCTTTGCGGCTCCAGCAGGAGGACACAGCAGGTTTGAAGCCCCCCAAAAACCAAACTACTTCATTTGATCTGTCCTTTTCGCAGTATCCCCTCTGACAATGGTGATTACTGATTGTTAACAAACGAAATGTCGCTTATGTCGCTAAGGCATTCGACTCGTGCAACTGCGATCTGCCTCGGATAATATTAAAAGCTACCGGGGTGGGGCCACGTTTATGAGGATAATGGCAGGATACCTTTGGTCATTCAGAGTTAAACTAAACGGCACCGCGAGTGATGACTTCCAGCTGTCGTCAGGCGTACCGCAGGGCTCGGTGTTGGGGCCGCTCCTGTTTCTTGTCTATATACAGAGGGTTGTTTCACGTTGGCTGATCGATCTTGAAAAAGCTGTATACCCTATGAAATTCCATTTCTCCACCCCCTGTTGTGCTCGATGTGTTGGCCACGTTTCCTGACAATCGCCCTGCAGCGAGGGTTCCACTGTAGAAGTGCGCGTTAAAGCGCATGATGGTCAATTTTGGCCCACTCCTCCTGGCACACTTTCCATAGGCCATCTAAAGTAGTAGGTCGGCGGTGTCCGAGTGCCCGTTTCAACAGTCCAAAAGCGCAGAAGTCCATGGGTGCGACATCCAGTGACTTGACTGGGATGCAGCTAAAGGGAATTGCACGAATTTTCGTTTCTCGTTCCAAATTCAACATGTATTCAACTGTGGAACGCGAGGATGGCTGGATGCCTTTTGCTGATGGGTGAACACATTGCTGGCTTCGTTGCCATACATAGTTGGTATTTCATGTCGGTATAAATGTTCCAGGACGTTTGCCTGATAGAAGGCCGAGTTAATTTTCACCTTGGAGCCAATTCGTCTCAACGTCATTTTTTCGTTGTATGAGAAACCGTCCACCACCATGAATCCTCGCGTGAAACTTTCTTTGGTTTCACGAACCTATCTGGAAAATGTCTTGTCACCATGTGGACGATAGTAGATTGCCCAAATTTTGTTAAAATCATTTAGGTAGAACCTCGTCCAATCCAAGCACGTGTTAATTTTATACAGCTTTTTCCAAATCGATCAACCAACATGAAACAACCTTCTGTAGACCCAATCTTTGAATTGGACCTGAGGGGTCGGCTCCTCGCCTTTGCAGACGACACAGTATACCTAATCGAGGGTCCAGACACAATACAGCTGGTAAGAGACATCCAAGGAGACTTTGTAAAGCTCGAGAGCTGGTTCTCCCTGAATGGTTTGGTCTAACCTAAAACAGTACTGATGACCTTTAATTTACAGAGCATCATTAATTTAAGTATTATTATTATTTATGTTAGTATATTTTTCTTTTCTTCTCCATAATATGTCTGACATTGCCTCTTTTGCTCCAATTGTACTTGTAATATACTATATTTCTTGTCTCTGCTCCTGTATGACAATGGCCTTATACCGTGACATCGCCACGATCATAGGACCCCCACAAATTGCGTCGCAATGAGGGGGTCCGAGAAACTTCGTGTAAAAGTTGACTAATTATAATGAAATTGAATGAATGTACCTTCCTTATGACTTGATGCTGAAAATAAACAAAAAAAAAATGAAATAATTTGAACGTTGAATACAAAAAGGTGCAAAACATGGAATAACATCTGTGCCATCCACAAATCTGGGGATAAGACTGACAAAAAATAACTACAGGTCAATCTTGCTCACCACAACTGCCTACAAGATTTTTGACTCATAATCTCATCAATAAACTCTCACCTTGCCACATCTAACCTTCTTTCCCCCATCAGTTTGTCTTTCGTAAGGGTGCATCCTGTGAGCACCTCTTTAACCTACAAAACTATGTCTTAATATCCATGGAAGTACAGAAACAGGTTGATATGATCTCAAAAGACTTGGTCAAGACCTTTGACACTGTTGACCACCACCTTCTTCACCACAAACTTCCACAATATAGTCTATCCACTCTGATCCTTTCCTAGATTAAAGCCTTCCTCTTGGTCCTCCCCTCCATTGGATGATGCATTCTCAAATTTTGTACCTGTTCTCTCTGGAGTCCCCCAATACTGTCATTGCTCCATTTCTCTACTCTTTATTTCAATGACTCCTGTTATGGTCTCTCCCACATTTTTCTTTATGCTGATGATACAACCCTGATGCATTCAGTCACCTCACACACACCGACTGCCTTGCTCTTCAATCAGACTTTGACTTACTTCTTGCCTGGTGCAACACATGGCTACTGCAGGTCAATGATAAGAAGACATATATCATGTCAATCACCTATAAACATCCACAAAAGATACCGGCTACTGCAGGTCAATGATAAGAAGACATATATCATGTCAATCACCTATAAACATCCACAAAAGATACCGGCTACTGTTATATGACAACTTTTAACTTTTTACTTTTTTTAAACTTTTTAACTTTTTAACTGTAGAAATTGTGCTGACACCATGCTCAGGTTATCAGACGATAAAATAACTGAAACTTCGAAGAGACGACTCGAGAATGTAGAATAGTAAAAGAAACTATTTTATTAGGTAAAGGTGCAAGGGAGATGTGGCTAAAACATAGACATTTCCACGCCTACAAAACATGACTATTTGTTGGGAGTTTGAGACACTGGAGAACTCTGGCATTGCATGCACTTTATATGTATGTACCACCCGTCGTGGCACAGTTGGTTAAGCGACGGACTGTGGTTCGCCAGTCTCGGGTTCGATTCCCAGTGCAAATGTGAAATGTGCGGGTACTGGTGAAAATGTGCCTCTCACATAGTGCCTAAGCACTGGGAGGGGTACAGCATCTTCCTGTTGTGACCCATCACTTCAGTGAATTAAAAAAAAATATATATAGGGAGATCAAAGATGCACACAGACTGCACCTGTCCGAGAACTGTGGGGGAGTACGCTTCCCACGCATATTCCCATGCTGACTGGATCCCACGCTACAGGGGTTCTGGAGAGGGGAGAAAACATGCTTCCGAGAATTGCATCGTAGCACAGGACACATAACTCAACTGACGTAACATTAATGTGTATGAAGATATGACTGGAGGTGCCATGCTCTGGGACCAAAGTTTCTACCATCCAATCGCTTGGAGTCAGCTGCTTGACTCACTGGTCATGGGCCCCTCATTTAGCAGACATCACCAACCAATCTGACTGTACCATGTGTTTCTTTTTCTCGGTCCTCTCTGCTAATGCTGTCTGCCACATTGCAGATTATCAAACTCTTGTGCACCTCACTCTGGAGTATTCTTCTGCAGTCTGGGACCCCACCAACTTTATCTTGACATCCCTCTAGAAAGTATCCAGAGACCTGCTGTACTGGTGAAAATGTGCCCCTCGCCATAGTGCCTAAACACCATGAGGGGTTCAGAAAATCTTGTAGTGCAGTGAAGGGAATCGAACTATTAAAAAATATTTAGAACATTTAAACATTTGTGCATCCTGTTGAAGTTGTGCGGTAATTCTAATTCTAAACCGTGATTTTATTTTATTCGAAGGACTCATCGAATTTTGGGCGAGCAAGCCAAAGACTGCATAATCGAGTGTCCAGTCGGTGTTACCGTTCTCTCGGACACCGGGCATAAATTAGGTTAGTTTTTGTTGCACTGACTATCGAATTGTAGATGTTTCGATTAGAGCTTTCATATTTCTTATATCTTTTAATGGTTTTAGGTGAGCTGGATCAAGTGGGTAATCGAATTCTGGTGGCTCGGGGCGGTTTGGGTGGATGCGTGGAGACCCAGTTCAATGGTCAGAGCGGTCAGTCAAACTCGATCACGCTGGACCTGAAACTGATTGCCGACGTGGGCATGGTCGGGTAAGTTGTCGACTCGAGTCATGCCACATTTGTTTTCCTCTCACCCGTGCCCAGCTTATGTCTGTCTCTTTTCCCAGTTTTCCGAACGCTGGAAAGTCTTCTTTACTTAAGAGCATATCACGAGCCTCACCCACCATTGCGAGTTATCCGTGTGAGTAACCAAATATAGGTTCAAAGTTTATGCTGGTTGGTTTGTTCACTTGGTTCACTTTACCATTTATAAATTCACGCAAATGTACATGTTATATTACCGTTCGTAACGTTCCTGGGCCTGTGGCCTCAACTTTTCAAATATTGTCCTTTTAACTGCTGGATCTTATCTATATATGCCCTACCAATTACGCTAACCCCACAGAAAAGGTTAGCAGCTTTTCACGATTATTCGATCCCGGGATACTGGTGAAAATGTACCCCTCACATAGTACCTAAGCACCAAGAGGTGTACAGAAAATCCTGTATTGGTACTGCACATTAGTGAAAAGAAATCTGTTGATTCGTCCCAGCCGAATTTAGTCTTGAGCAGTACGGGGAGTGACCCCCAACTTGCTGCCACCATTGCTCAGGTGTGTCCTTAACTACAGGACGCACGAAATGTTCAAGATTGTCTTGATATTTTGCACCAATAAAAGTAGCGGAATTCCCATCACGGACTTTAAAAAAATACAAATATAATTAATTTAATATTGAAAAGTTGTTCGGTCGAGTAACTTACGAGTCCACACTTACGAGCGTCTTATTTTCATTAAAACTGTTTTAAAAATTAAGGAGTATTTGAAAAGTGGAATTACAATTTTAAATATTATTGCGGCACATGGACACAACCTGTATCAGATTTTCAAGCAAAGCAATTTTTTAATTGCGTTTCAACGGTCTCTCTGTGGTCATCTGTTCCACGAATGCTAGGATTTCAAAGGAATTTAAAAAATAAAAGTATCAAAGAATAGTTATAAAAGTTGTATTTTCTTTCAACTTCAATGCAAGTCAAGATTTAAAAAATCAACTTGTAAACCACATTGGTGACTCACTGCCGAATATAGGGTGAACTAAGTAAATTACAATAACCGCCAAACTGTTTTCTGTTCAGATATGTACATTATACTGAGTAATGATTTGCATTAATCATCAATATCAGTTACAACAGTTTCTCCAAATATCGGCATTCTGAAATATGACGATCTGAGACAGGTAAGCGAGCCACCTATTCAAAATTTGTATAGACATACCAAATTGAAGAATATAGAAAGTCAAACGCCGTATGTTCGCCCGCTATTTTATTTTCCATATCAAAAGATTAGCGTTGCTGATTTGCCCGGTCTGATCGAAGGCGCCCACGAAAATTTCGGTCTGGGCCACCGCTTCCTCAAACACGTTGAGCGGACAAAAATTCTGCTTTTTGTCGTGGATCTCAACGGGTTTCAATTAAAACCGCAGACGCCACTTCGAACGGCTTTCGAAACAATTATTATACTGAACAAGGTAGGAACACCTATATAAATTTTGTTTTAACCTAGGAACTAGTCGTTTTTCTGGAGGGTTGAATATTTATTAAGTGAAAAAATTTTAGAAATTCAAATTACTGTCAATTAAAAGTTGTACCCGTGACAACACCGGACGAAAAGGGATGAACAGAGTATGCGATAAGACTCTTTAAAATAATAATAGCGCGCTATTATTTAGCGAGAATTGATTCATGGAAACACACGGCAACTGACAGAACGAGGCAGCTGTCAGGTGCCGTGTGTACTTGTTATATATTCAAGACGTCCTATTCTATTGATTTTGATTAAAATTACTATGATTCAGCAGCTTAATGGGACGAAAATGCATTTTCAGACCCTGAATTAGTGAGGGTGGGGTAAGACACAATTGACCCAACTTTTTAAGCTTTTTTAAATTTTGAATCTAAAAACTAGGAATTGGAAATGTATCGCGAAGATCTAACCGAAAAACCTGCGATATTGGTCGTCAATAAGATGGACTCGAATGGTTCAGAGGATCGTCTGAACGAACTGATGCGTGACCTAGAATATGCAGAAGGTATATATATTTTAGATTCTTACAATTGTAAAATGATTTCTAAAATTGGTCTCTAACTAGGTTCTTTATTTTTTTCTCTTCAAAATTGTACAGACACTACGAAGTCGTGGTCACCCCAGTTTCGCCCGACCAAATATATTCAGTTTGACGACGTCATTCCGATCTCTGCGCGAGATAATCAAAACACCGGTTACCTAACCACCAGAATAAGAGAGCTCATCGACTTATATGAGGATCTCAAGCGCGATCTGAATCCGACTCCGAGGTCAGTCGACATTCTTTTAAGGAGAAACACTGGCGCAAAGTTGTAAATTCATGTACGCGCGTTTAGCTTTTTCAAAGAGTCCGATGTGGTGAAATTATAATTCAGTTTTTGTTCATCAGAGAAAAGGAATAAAATATTTTTATGATCGAGCTGCGACCAAAATAGAAATTGAATAGATCAAACTTTGAAACAAATAATATACAATACGACTCGTCTTAGCCCAGTTGGTTTAGCGACTGACTGGCTCGGCGGTCCCGGGTTCGCTTTCCGGCGCGGGCTCTCGAAAATTTCGATCCCGGGGTACTGGTCGTTCCCCTAGCATAGTACCTAAGCATCATGAGGGGACGTAACGCATGTAGTGCGGTTGACTACAGTTGATTGGAGAAAAAAAAATATTCAAACTTGTAGATTAGGAGACGCCAGGGATATGCTGGAAGCAAACACAAATCTGGCGACGAAAACTCCAGAGGAGTGATAATTCTGTCTACATGGATTTATTTTTACGAGTTCCAATAAAACACAATCATATGCAGATGTAGGGGGATTGTGGAAAATTTTACAGGTGTAAACTAGACTGCACAACGACCAGCCCCTGACGACGGGCGCGTTTCTCGAAAGCTAATTTGGGCTTTGAATAGCCGGAACAGTGGAATTTAAATAACGAGAAGAAATAGTCGCTTGCAGTCTTAACTACATTTGTAAACCATCGAAAATTCCATCTCTTCATTTTTGATTACGCTTGTAAAATTTTCCACAATCTTCCTAAATCTCATGATTGTGTGTTATTGGAACTCTTGAAAATAAATCCATGTGAAATGAATTATCTCTCCTCTGGATATTGTGTAGGTTTTCGTCACCAGATTTGTCTTTGCTTCCAGCATTCCACCTATAAACGTTCCATATGGGTTAGATTTAAATTTTAAAAAAGGAACGAAACTAGATATTAAAACTATTTGAATACAGAAAACAAATAATAAATTTCCAAAATTTGCATAACAATTTAATTTCATTTCATTTACACTTATAGGTCTCTGTAGACACAATAGTTAAAATGGTCTCATTGAATTTATCAAATTGTCCAATTCCATTCAAATAAAAAAATAGAAATAGAAATTTAGATATTGTACAGTTGAAACAGGAATTTTAAGAATTCGGGGTCATAAATTAAAGAATTAAGACACAGTATAAACATTATTTCCTTTCAATCATGCTTTAAGTTTTTTTGAAAATATTCAAACAATAAATATAATTATATTTCGATACCAATTTTTCTTCGCAGCTGTAGAATATTTCATATACTAGCGTTCCATTTGTTAGCGAGATCTAATTAAAAAAATAAAAAGGAAAAATCAAAACAAATAAAACTAAAATTTGATAAAATGATCAATCTTCTTGAGAATTTATAGCTGGTCAGTCGATCAAACGATCGACAGTACGACCATGAAGAGTACACTCACTGCGTCGCAAGTGCCACAGCACCCAATGTAAAAGGGAGCCCTCCCCGTTTGCACTCGAAAACATATACATGTAATGGATCGGATTTTATTAAATCACAGGAATCTAGACTTGGTCTCAACTCAAACAACAACAAGCTACAGTGTGGGCAAAAAAAAACGTTTCGATAGAAATTTGATCATAAAATTGCGAATCTTCAATTTATTCCATTAAAATTTGGCATACATGTTGGTCTTAACTTTCTTTATGAATTGGCCTCGCGCACTTGCAACTCCGTGACGCCATTATTCGAATTCTTGAGGTTCAAAATGGCGCTCGCAATACAAGAGCGAAACATGTGTGTATTAAAAGTAGTAGTTGATTCAAAATTGCTCTTAAAAATGTTAAAATTTAACAGAAACTCACACATGAATGAAAGGTGACCAAACAAAATGACTATTACAGTTTTCTGGTTAAAAGTATCTAGCTGTTTTGACTGGGAATTGCATGCACGGAGACGATTTCGACATTGAGCCGACGCCACGATGCACTCGTAGCACAGTGAGCTGGAGGGCCATCTTGTTGCTTTGGACAGTTTATTAGCTTTCTTGGTCTTTAATCATTTCTGTTTCAGGTCATTTTTGAATATGCTTTGGATCACGATCAATAAAATTTACAAATTCTTTGCAATGTCTGCTAGCTTAAGCTAGTGCTAGTTAACAATTGGTGCTAAGCCAACATCAGCCACAATTTCAAAAGTTTTAGAAATTGTGGCTGATGTTGGCTTTGCACTAATTGTGCAACGTCTGAAATGTTCTGAACATTGTGAGCAGTTTTCGGTCTTGCGCTTCCATGGCGGTGATCAACACATCCACATTCGTCTATTTTGCACAGAACCACCTTCAAGCCACCTAGCGTACAATGCGGAAATTATTTTAGAGATTGCCTGGCACTGAAACTTTTCGTTTTAAGTAAAAACCAAATCGCGTTTTGCTCTTGTATAGCGAGCGTCACTTTGAACCTTAATAATTCGAATGATGACGTCACGGAGTTGCACGTTGCACGGCCAATTGATAAAGAAAGTAAAGACCAACATGTGTGGACAGGAATAAATTACAGATTCGCAATTTTATGATCAAATTTCTAGCGAAACGTTTTTTTTGGCCCACACTCGATTTGGCATTTTTTTTTAAATAATCAACTGTAGTCAACCGCACTACAGGCGTTACGACCCCTCATGGTGCTTAGGCACTCTGCGAGGGGAACGACCAGTACCCCGGGATCGAACCCGGGACCGCCGAGAATGGAGACAAAATACGTTGAAACGAGGGAAATAACCTGTAACTAAGACGAATCTTGAATTATGACTAACAAAAACCAAGATTTATTGCAACAACAAAAAAAGCGTGTAAAATTTCTTTGCATTTTTAAATATTTAGAAATACCATTTTCAGGTCTCCAATCATCAAACTAATGACATAAAAAAGCCATTATAAAATATTTAAACCAGTTAAACGTTCAATACAATAGGAAGAAGAACGTCTGGATTTTATTCAACAACAATGGGGGTTGTGCCCGAGACGGAGAGTTGGCGATGACTCTTAAACTAGCAAAAAATAGTAAAAATTTAAACTAGCAAACCGTGGGAAACTGACGCTACAAATAAGACGATTGTTGATTGATTCATTGTAATTTCGCAGCCTTCGGATTTGGTCGCACATACCAGTGCGTGCGCTCAATTCCGAGGTGCTCTATTTTCAAATTTTTCTAATTTATTTTTCATCATCCAAAAGACAGCTGATGATCGCAGTCATGTGTGTACTATCTACCTTGGGTAATTATAAATATTAATTTTCCACGGGAGATGTGGATGTGGTAAATTTGTTAGATGTGAATTGTCA
>JAQGBY010006723.1:0-12699 GCA_034698785.1 Mycogona germanica
TTTTCCT
Organism: Mycogona germanica; assembly: GCA_034698785.1. Classification (NCBI taxonomy): domain Eukaryota; kingdom Metazoa; phylum Arthropoda; class Diplopoda; order Chordeumatida; family Chordeumatidae; genus Mycogona; species Mycogona germanica. The sequence goes on from JAQGBY010006723.1 coordinate 8, forward strand.
ATGGGAAACGGACGCGCCATAGGATCCTATGGCCTCAACTGTGTTTGAAATGACAAATCGCTATACTACTCTCATCCATCCAGCCAACGATCGCCATATAATTTTGAGTTCTCTATATCATCCGATACTAAAGTCGCTTTATCACTAGGTGGCACACATTGTGTCAATGGCCTGCGTGATTGAAGGTGGCATCGCGGAATCTAGTAACAAGTCTGTCATAATGTAGTTCACCGCTAGGATCGCAGCGACTGTCTAAAAATTGTCTTAATCATCGTTGCCGTACTGAATGAGCTGATTCTCTTAAAGTCCACCAGATAGCACCAATAACTGTCGCACATAGAGGCCATAGTATGCGCCCGTACAAAGTAGCCAACTCATATTGCAATATACTGGTTACACCTACATACTCTATAGTCTGGTCAGAGAACCGCAATATCAGAAACTGTAGCGAGAGAGATGGAGAGAGAGAGAGAGAGAGAGCAATTGAGAGAGAGAATAGCGAGAGATGCGAAATTTGAGCAATTTCATTCGAGTAGTTTCATTGAAAGTGGAAACCCCACCAGAGAGCGCCCGTGCGCCGCACCAATCGCCCGCTGGCAGGCATTCAAATCTGCGGTAAACGATCTCGACCGATGGATTCACTTTCGGCAACTGTATGTGGTTGAGACCGTAACGGTGTTGTTTGGTTTTGGCGAGCGATATATGCAGGAGGCCCCACCAACTGAGGATGAGGAGTGAGTTCTGCCGCCGTTGACCGTGTCCTTTTTCATTTTACTGATGCATAACCGTTCAGGAACGGCCGCGTAATATAATCGCCACTTGTATGGGTGATGGAGGAAGTGATGGCGGGGAGGGGGGGGGGGCGAGAGAGATTGGGGGTGGGAAGATGAGAGGGCGGGGTGGGCAAAGAAGGGGTTTTTGCAAGATTTTTTTTTCTTTATCTGGTGGTGGCTCGGCGTACATGAATATGAGCACAGCCGTAAAAATCCACTCTCACTTATCTGTGGCGCGAGCACAGCGTAGATCCATGAAATACTCTGGTGAGCCATTACGACCCTAACCATTGCTTGCTTTCGGTGTGGCGGCTTTTCTTCCCCGTCGTTCGTTTTGCCTTTCGTCGTGTTTGAATAATACATGCATATTCGATTTATTTGATCAGCTGGCTGCTGCGCAAATGGAAGAAAAACACTGCCAAAAGTGAATGGGATAATCAGCCACTCCCGTCGTCATAAAAATTCTCGTTATTAAAATGTCGGTCGATAGCTAGCTAGTGAACTGTGCGACTTTGGTGTAACACAAAGGGGAATATTTATTCAGTGGTGAAATAATTTGTGTCTGCGGTGAACAGGCCAAAGTATACTATTTGGGTGCAAGTAAATCGATTCGTAACTCGCGATGCGTACGATTCCGAGAAACTGTAATTCATTTGTGAAATGGAGCTTCAATCAATGTAGTAGTTAACATTTAAGAGCTGCGCCCTGTTACTAGGTGGCGCACATTTCGTCATGAGTCAGATGACGACAGGCTGAAATTGGCACATAGAAATTATAATTTAAATTCACCGCAATGTTCGATAAGAGCAAAAAATAGGTACATAGACATGTCCGGTCGATATGTTGTTTCCCCAACTAATTAACTGGTTAACTGTAATGCCACCAGGTGAAACCATTCATTGCCAACATTTCATATTCACTTTCATATTCACATTCATTTCATATACATTGTGTCAATCATTGGTGAATATTTTTAAGATACAATAATTAAAATTGGAAGTAGGCAAATCATCAATCCCACACAATAATCATTTCAAAACACAAAATTAGAAAATGAATTGCAAGTTATCATTACGTCCTGAAACTTAAAAACTGAATAAAGCATTTCTAAGGAAAGTAATCATATTTCACACAATATTCAGGAATCGCATACTACAATTTTTTTCGACCACAATTTTAGAATGCTCAATTTAGTTACGTTGTTTCAGCAGTTTCAAGGCTATCGTCCACTTGCAATGAGATTTATCACGATGTTGAATTTTGCTGACGACCCTCTCTCCTTTCGTGGAAGGCAATCTGAGCACGAAACCACCCGCAGCGAAGTTTTCCCTCCCCCCTTCTTCTCCTTAACCCCTCCCCCTTTCTCCCCTCGCGCCACCTCCTCACTATCATCATGCGCATTATTGCCCCGAATACGAAATCCGTGCTTGTGGTCGCCCCGTAATGTGTTTGGGATAAGACGGCCGTCCGTCCAACTGGCCGCTCGCCCCGGTTCTAGTGCCACCGGGCCTGCCTCTTATTTTCGTTATTCATGGCGCTTCTAATAATGGGGTTGTGTGCACTGCTATGCTCCCTCCCCTTAGAAAACGTTGCTGCTCGATCAGGGCGCGCGGCGATCGGCAACATAATAACATCGAGCATTTGAAAGATCCATCGTTATTGGTTCTCGATAGGAGACGCATTCAGTATGTTGTGCTGGAGCTACTCGATATTTGGACAATCGTGATGGTTCTTACTCATAAATAGTTAATCGATTATTTCGTGTGGGTAACGTACGACATATATGTAGAGTTCCTGACACTTTCTGTTTAAAGTGATGCATTTATTTTAAAATAGAAAGTGGTATAGATAAAATTGTTAAAATAGCTAATGGAATGTGAATTTATATAATAATAGTATAATAATTAGTAACAAGTAATCAGAATTGTTCCCCAAACATATATTTTGTCTAACTTACTTATTATAATATATTATTTTATATTATTTTAACTTACTTACAGCGTCTAGTTTCTAGGATCTGTCTCCTCGTCTAAGAAAAATTAAAATAATAAACTTTTGAAAATGATATTTATGTTTTCAACTATTTTTTTTTAATTTATTCACAACAGGAGTTTCTGTACCCCTCTCAGTGCTTAGGCACTATGTGAGAGGCACATTATTGAATATGGAAATAAATTAGTTTCTTTAATATAAAATTTAGGGGAGTATCATTTTATGTAATCAAAATTTTTATTTATTTATTTTTTTTTTTTATTCACTGAAGTGACGGATCACAACAGGAAGATTCTGTACCCCTCTCAGAGCTTAGGCCCTATGTGAGAGGCACATTGAAACGTATTAAAATCCAAATCTCGCCATAGTACCTAAGCACCAAGAGAGGTACTGAAAAAATCATGTAGTGCAGTGACTGCAATGAATGGAAAAAAGAAAAAACATATATCTGGAATGCTCATAAAAGAAACTATTCAAATTTGTTCCACATATTTTCTAAAAACAATGTATGTGAAAAAGATTAAACCTAAAAGCACTTATTTATCAGACATATGGAAAAATATGCTGGTAGGTTTTTACCAGAGACTGCATTTAATTGAATGAGGCGTATAATCATAAACATGTAATTTGATGATTCTATAACATGGTATTTGGTCTATGTAATTTTTGTTTTGTTAAAAAAATACCATAACCAAGTTTTCTCGTGTCTACACACGTTTTGGTTATCTTTTACTTTTCCCCAGTTGTTTGAAACCGTGTCATTTTCTACTTGCTCCAAATTGAATTTTAATCGCGAAACCTACGCAGGCAGCGGAATAGAAAATCTCATTAACTTTTACATTCTCTCTCGTCTTTTCTTTTATCTGAGCCTTTCCACGACACCATATAGGAATACCACTTGGCGCGCTTTTTTATTGTTTGAACCGAGCCGTACTATTTTTACGCTCAACTCTAATTAAGGGGGCTGAGCCTTACCGGTAATGAAAAGTTTCATGTCCTTGTTGTTTGGGGATTTTATTCTTTATCGCCACTAAGCAGAGAAATATTTATAACTCGAACGTTTCCTCAATTCTCACACGCTCGATTATCAAACAATGTCCGAGGCCCCTTTCATTGTACACCCAAACACCATTATCAAAATGCGTCCAAATACGCGATAATATTATCATACTAAATTCACTTACTCGACGCAATTTAAAGAATTTAATTTTCAGAACCGCTCTTTGTTTGTTGAATACAAAAGTAGAAACCTTTCGTCAGCCAAACTGTTGCTAAATTGGATGGCATCGGTGTCTTACATGAAGCCACCCTCGGGAGGAGCTTTATGGTAACGCAAGGTACAAGCGCTTACTGGGTCATCCGAAAGTGTTTAGCTCATAAATTGACGATTCAAAGAACGCCCATTGTTTCTCGAAAAAGACACAATATCCCTACTAATTTATACATTTGAATGTTTATTCAAAACGTATTAAAAAATTTAATTGATAATTTTTAATGTATTAATGCAAAAATTTAAGTTTCATTCTCCTTCTTAAAATTATATAGATGGCGCGATTCCTCCAACAATAGAACCTGTGGTACAATTTAGCGCAGTTTTACTTTTCAAGTTATTAAAGTTTAAAACCACTAATCTTAAAATAAAATACTTATAAAATTCCAATGATTTTATTAAAATAATTCTGAATAAAAGCATGTTAATGATATTTATTCGGAATCGAAATGCAAAAATTTATATAGTTGCTTGACATTGCCATTACCACTACCATTTTATCGAGTTTCTGGGAAATTTTAATATAGAAATATTATATACTCTATAGGCATAATTACTCATTGTTTTATATCAATAGAATAGCTGTAGTCTTTTCGTACACTCGCATAGTTATTATAATTTGGTTTGATTCGTATTTTGTTTCAAGAAACAGTTACTGTTAGATTAAATTTTAGCTCAAACAATAAATGCTATGACAATTGTTTATGAACACAACTGAAATTCAAACGAATGTAAAGTTCAGTTTAGTCAACCGGTTTACGTAATGAAATAATAACCAGTAATTGCATTTTGCGTTTACTTAAACAGACGTACAAACGCCGGTCCAAAGATAGAATGCAATAGTCCGCGTGCCTGTCGTTCCTCTCAATATGCAATCCACTTTAGGCAGACCCAACCACCATGATTGATTAGAACAATGCAGCAAGAAGGAACGCCAGGAATGCAATAACATTTTCTCACAAACCAGGACCCAGAGGCTACCCAACCTCACAGAAATGTACGCCAGAGTTGGCGGTTGTTGACGCCGGCTTTCGGACTTGTGGACAGCCAACAATGAATCGCGTCATGTGTTAGCGAGCACACCCGCAGAATTTCGCCTCCAAGCGAATGTGATGCCTAAAGTATCACAACATTTTGTACGACATTTTTAAAATTATTACTCGGGGGCTAAGCGATTCTGGTAAACTAGTAAAGTTTACGTCATTGAGTTTTCTGTTTCTGTATCTATGTGTCGTTACATCGTGAGTTTAATGCTATCCGACTTCGAGTACGATAGTGTTGGTCACATAAACTGGTTGGTAAATGTCTACCTAATCCCGAATAATTGGATTTTGCCAATCAAAGACAACCGAGGTAAACAGGTTATATACCCGTTGTACGACCGCCGCAGGAATTGATGGGTAGACACTGATTCGCGGTGCGACATTTCTGTGTTCGATTCACTGCGCGGGCTCTCATTTATTAGATCCCGTACTACTGGTGACAATGTGTTCAACCAATAATGGTAATTAATCGCGAGTACATAATATACTGCAGCGGTGTATTGACTACGGTATGATAATAACATAGTTTGTGGGTCTTCAAGGAACAGTCGATCAATCTTTTGTATTTCAGTTTGCATGTTAATAAATATCCCGTACTCGACAAATTTTATTTCATTGCTTATTATTATTTTTTTTGTTTCGAATCAACTGTAGTCAACCGCACTACAGGCCCCCTCATGGTGCTTAGGCACTGTGCACTGTGAGGGGGAACGACCAGTACCCCGGGATCGAAATTTTCGAGAGCTCGCGCTGGGAATCGAACCCGGGACCGTTCTTTATCCATCCGTTCTTTCCATTCAGTCCATTCTTTATTTGAAAAATCTCAAGTTGTACCGAATTTTTCTTGATTGTTAGTAAATTCTTTTTCAATTTATTACTTTAGAGGCGATTTTTAAATTCTGAGATAATTTACGTGATTTAGCATTGTCACGGATAATTTGATTGGTTAGGTAACCCTGGCATTGTCAAAACGTTGTCTCTGCTGCAACACTCAAAACGAGCAACCGATTTTTATGCAACTAAATTTATGACCCTGGATAAGCGAAGAATTAATAGGTCATCCAACGGAATTGCAAGGTTAATTCCTTTGAATGCACACGTGAAACGAATTCGTAATTTACGGTCGTTTCAGCGCCGCAGCACTTCCCAACTCTGTCGCCGTACACTCGATCGAGACGACAGGGCGTTACTTGAAGGGAACAAGTTATGACGACCTAACCCTAAAAAATTTAGCATCGGGATAGCTAAATCTGGTTCGTTTGGATAATGAATGCATTCATCCGTCCCTGTTTATGGGCTCTCCGGCACATTAGGTTATCTGAGTGGTTTACACATTCGCGTCTTGAGAGAAAAAGAAATGCTGCATCGACAATGAGCCTGTTTAGAACCAAAGATTCGCTGCTGCTCCAAATTGTCATATTTATCGTGTTTGTCTTTGGGGATAAGTGAGGTTAACCAAACCGACAGCATACCTTTACGCAAACACATTTTTTTTCGAATATGGAAAGTGGTACACTTTGCAAACAAACCGTTGCATTACAGACTCCGCTACGTTTGGAGAAACCAAACTCAAGTTAAACAAAATTCAAATCTCGAAATAAACAATACATATTTTATATATAATGCAGAATCTAATGTAAATTTGCTTCATAAGCATGGTCTCCGAGAAAATAACATTACAAAATATTTTATTTGTACGAAACTATTTTATTTGATGACGACTCCTAGGTCGTCTTATTCCCAGTTTTTCTTGAAACCTTATCGTATCTAGTAAAATTTACGAATGATGTAAATTTAACTAAGCGTTGTTGGCTCGGTTGGCACATTAAACATGATAGCAAAACCTAAGGTTTGCTTGAAAGTAGCTAAATATTGACAGACATTTAACCGAATCATTCATGTACAACTTTGTTTCTACTTATTAGAAGGAATTTTGTAAGACGTGTTGAGTTTTAATTGTGCCCTCGCATAGTGCCTAAATACCAAGACGGTTACAGTAACTCTTGTAGTGCAGATACTACAATTATGGGAAATTAAAAATATGAATAAGAAATGTGTTCGGGTCAGCACCGAAAAGAATATCTGCGAAAAAAATATATCGCGTAAGGTTATTGGACGGTTCATTTCACACCACATATGCAAGCGTAACTGATGACGGGGAGGAGAGGAGGTTCACGCAGAGAAATGGGTTGGAAGCCGTTGATAGTAATTACAAATAATAGTGAAGGCATACTGGACACCATTTAAAATACGGCAACAAGGCAATTTTTTTAAAAATATAATTACTGGACACGGTGCAGTCACTTACTATGGCATTCCTGTTTATTCCACCTGTAACTTGATGCAGCATTTTTTATATAAATGTTAAATTTTCCAAAACTTTGTGTGTATTTTTTTCGCGTTTGTTCCATCATTCCAGCATTCCCCACTATTATATATACGTATATTTTAGTCGACCTGCAGAAGGTTGAACTCTCAGAACCAAGCGCCTGCCTTGTAAGGTGCACTCGGTTCGTCTGCTTTAATTCTGGAAAGTTTTACGGATTCTCTTTTTCTAAGAAATTATTCGAAATGCCAACTTGCTCGTCTAACAAGATTTCTCAAAGACCAGATAGCCAGCCACGGAAGCACGCTGTTCATTGTGTACAACTCGGTACGCATTCAAAGGGGAACTGCCAACAAATTTTCCCCCAACAATCCAGGTTGCATCCCAAAACGTATGCGCACACACACGTATGTAGGCTTCTTTCATATTTCTCCAACTCGATCAGAAAGCCAGCGTCGCTTCGAGTGACCTAGTTAGTACAGGCTGGCTGAACACATTTATTTTCACGTTGAATAGGGCGAGCGTGGCAGCATCCGAATGCATATATATATAGCGGCTGGTCGTTTCCTCTCGATTATGCATACGGCTATACGCAGAAACCACACTTTTCTCTATATATATGGGGGGTGTATACTTTCTGCAGCTATGCGAAACGTCGTTATTACCTACAAATTGCGAATATTGTTCCGACATATTAGAACGCGCGCGAATTTCTAAAGGAAACCTTTGGCCCCGTCGCACCCATTTAATTGACGGTTTTAATCATCTCATTCCGGGGAGAATGTCATATTTTATTAAATATGTTGCGAGCGATGAGATTACGTTTTTGGGAAGCTGCATCTTCGTGCGAGCACATTGAATTGGTACTGTAATTGGTTATACATGTACGTCCGCCATTTTTGAATGAAATCGTTACCATTTAAATATTCACATAGAACAGTTACATTAACATCACACGAGCTGTTGTTCCAAAGCAATGTAACTGAAAAGTACTTGAACATCAATTGCTGTATAACTTCAAAATATGAGCAATCCTTTTCTTGAATTACAGATCTCCAAATTAGTCAGTATCGTTGATCGATAAAAAATTCATGAAATCGCGTTATAATGCGTCTCGATCTCAAAGTGAGTGGGTTGAAATATTTTTCTACATGTCTAAATATTCTTTAGTCAATAGCTATTTATAGATATAAGATTATGAAAAATTTGATTGAATTAGGCCTAATGATCAATTTTTTTGTCTATGTAAGACATTATTTAAATTTTAACATTGTATTTTATTACAGTAACTATTTTTACATGAAATGTTTAAGGAACACCCAATGAGAAGATTCATGGACCCTCTCATTGCATCTTGCAATATGCGAGTGCCCAACATAATAAAGTATCTTTTGAAATTGAACGTTTACTCCTTTAGGGGTATGTCCTTGATTATTGATAAAAATATGCTACCAATTTTAAGCGCGTGTGCAGCTCTTATAATGGAGAGATAAGTAAATGAGAAACAAATGAGGGAAATATGGGACCACTCAATGTTGCACTTCACGACGCTCGCCGAGTATATTTTTAACGAATAGCCCTGTTCATTAATCCACTCGACTTTTTAAAGAATTTGACAGTGCGCTGGGCGTTGTAATTATCCATGTGTCGCCGCCAGGTTTGCCAATAACTTATTTAGCCGGCCTCTTTTTGCTCCAACGAATCATAGACCGTGCATGATTCGCTTCGAGGCTCACTGCAAGTACGAGTATCTCGATATTGTTATGAAGCTGCATTTGCACGATTGAGCTGAACACATTATAGCTTCTAGTTTTGTTTAGGCCCAACGTGCACATTAAGGTGAAAATCTATTTCGAAATCGATCGAAAGTGAATTTGATAGCATTCAACATGCGGACTAGTTAGGCTTAAACGAAGGCAATAATCAAAGCGTGCTCTTTCGTGTCAGTGGCTCCATCTTACTCATTGTGTGTGTTCTAAAGCACCATAATTACGATTTTGACGAAATAAGCGATAGCTTTCACTTTCTTTTTTTAAATATCATTTATTATAATTGGTACTTCAATTGTGACGCATCAGATAGGAAATTTAAATATTTGAACGTATTTCCGAGTCTGGAAATTGTGAAATAGTTTGACATAAATATTTCAATTCTGTGATATAAATGTTCGAAGGTGAAACGAGTGACCAGAGACAAGACTCTTCTAGTTTCAGTGTGTAAAACTAGAAAAAAATTCTATCCAATTTGTTCCACTTTAATGCTCGCCTAATTGCCTATTAATCATAATCAGTGTTGCTAATTATGTAACAGTTTTTCCCCGAGTTATAGCGACAACCTCTTACGCTTCTGTAGCTCTCAACCGATTCGAAGAAAACTTGGTTGCAGGGCGAACGAATGTTGGGGCCTGAAGACGCGCACGGAATTATAAACAGGGGAGAAATAATAAAAATCAAGAACCAGAAAATATTAACAACTGCTGCGTCTGCAATAGCCATGTAAACAACAAGAAATACATGTATTCGACTCAACGCCGTTCTGAGAAATACAACTTTCCACTTTAGCATTTGCTGAAATTTTCAAGCATTTTGTAAATAATTCATCAATCCTATAAATGTACGGGAGATGTTTTTCTTGTTTTTGTTATTCAAAACTCACGAATCCCTTGCCAGGGCACTGCTTGAGTAATGCCGCTCCTGTGAAACCATGATGCGGTATTACCTAATGCCCGTACAGTGGGCGCATAAACACACACAAAAAAAAGTTGCTTAAAATATTTCCCGTTCATTGGCTTGCCGCGCACGCCGCCGGTGCTCCAAAATTGTAACTGTTTTTTCTTCTTCTTGTGTATGTGTACATTGTGTACATGTTGACGTGGGGGGTCCACAAAAACAGGAGTGGGTTACGTGCGTTCGCACATTGATTGCACGGCACACACACATACATACGGCCGCCGGCGGCGCTACAATAGGTATATGACTCCGCTTATTACATTTGTTTTGCTCAGGTATGCATAGCGTCTGCCAGAAAATTGAACGAGCGCACGCGCGTTAGCTCGTTCCAGTGAAGATTTCGTGGAACGCTGCCGTGGACACGCGAGACCAACGTTGGCCAACGGATGACTTGTGAACAAATCCATTTGTCGTCATGTTGCCAACTGGTTGGACCAACACAGACAGCCCGAAGAAGTCTGCATAAGCGGGTCTCTCTCAGTCGGCATCGTTCTGAGTTTTCTGTTGAAAAGTTACAGGGTGCCCATAAATCTATTTGACATGATATTTGCATATATAATATCTTCAACAAATTGCTCTTGCTTTACCAACCGGAGTTTGAATTTAAGTCTGATCGCAATATATCACGAAGTCTACATGGTGCGCATGTATTTAGAAAGGATGGGGCTCGATTTTATTGCACCAATCGATCGTTTGTTGCGAATCCGTCTCCCTAGTTCTCACCGTAAGGTTCAGATCGTCGCTTATTTGAATAATTTATCAACTTTAAAAGTAATACTTGCGATGTATCGTATCCCATATTTTCAAAGGACCAGATCTCTAGTCACCGTTATTGACATCGCGTTTCACTTTTGAAAAGGCAGAGCTTCATACTCGTATAAGACACGGAATAAGCGCATAAAGATATAAACTTGTTTACGCACGGTGCATTTTCCGAAAGAAATTGAACTTTCGTTCGACTTTGGTTCGACCGAGAATTGCAACTATCTCCAAAAATATGCTGGCATAAATTATATTTCTTGAAAACAAAAACGGATTGGAAACATCCTGTTTGTTTATCACGTGTATAGATGAAAGGATTAATACATGCATAGAATCTGAAAATGCGTGAGCAACTTCTACACATTTTCCTGTGGTTTCTTTTGGCGTCTCTCCATTTATCTGCTGACAGGGTGCGCGAGAAGTTTCAACAAGGAGACACTTGTTTTTGCAAACGCGCCAATATGTCAGTGTTTGCATCCCGCATAAAGCGCATTAGGGAGTTGGCCTATCTGCATATAAATAAACCTTGCGATATATGTAGGGCAGTATTTTTTAGAATCTATATCAAAGTATTGCTGAATATCGTGTGCTTCAAAGTCGTACTTGCGCATTATCATTTTTCTTTCCAGAAATTCGAACCATTCTCTGTATCTTTGGATCATCTATATGTAAATCTCATTCGACCCGAAAAACAAAAATCAATTGGCAACTAAATTCAAATTATATGTGGTGTTTCCTCAAATAAAACTATTATGCACACTACACAGGGTGAACCTGAAACTATGACCGCCTTTTATTATTTTTAATAAGTCGCTCAAATAAAAGTTCGATTATTATGAAATTTGTGGATAATTAAGATAACATCCTCGTTCAAATTCCAAGATTCAAATTTCAATTTATAAATTACCCACTACTAATGTTGCACCATTCCGGTGGCGCTTGCCGATTGCCGATTACTAATGGAATGCACAACTGTGTAGCGCATTTGCTCAACTCTGCTGCAAAAATGCCGTTTACCTAAAACAAAAATGCGAAATAACATATCATGAGACCAAATAAATGTCTTCTAAACGAGTTTCCCAACAAAGGATCTAGAAAAGGAGCGGACCGATGGTCCATCTGTAAACTGTGGTCGCGCAGAAATTTCACAAAGGTTGACAGTCTCGGTTTGGTTTATCTTTCGCTAAAGATTCTTTAAATTCGCCTAAAATCTATCTTTTGTTTGGAAACTCGTTAGGATGTCATTTTTCGTCATAATGGTTGTTATGTCGAAGGTATTTCATCTTATTTTAGTCTTAGTCGAACGGTATTTTTGCAGCAGAGTTGAGAAATCGCGCTACAAAGTGACGTATTGCAGCGGTAATCAGCAGTCGACAGGCGCCACCGTCAAGATGCAACTTTAATAGTGAGAAATTTGAAAATTGAAATTTGAGTCTCGGAATTTGAAAAAGGATACATGTGTCTTAATAAAATCTGACTATTTTTGGCCGATTTATTAAAAATAATAAAATAGGTCCATATTATCAGGTTACCCCTGTTGAAACATTCATAAAAATTATATATGCAGTAGCTAAACGAATGCGTAGGCCTTGATACGATTGATTTTTGGAATGGTATATATTGGATGTTTGCATGCGGACTAAGTTATACACACGCATTTCCAAACATTTGCGGACAATTACATCAATTCGCAAACGCAATTTTCTTTTCGCCGCCGTCTATACACACTTAAAAAAATGTCTCATTTTTAAGACATTTTTTGTCTTTTGAGATGTGGAAAAATTAAGAGAAATAAAA
>JAQGBY010006724.1:0-12697 GCA_034698785.1 Mycogona germanica
GTCCCGGGTTCGATTCCCGGCGCGGCTCTGGCCGGGGTACTGGTGAAAATGTGCCTCTCACAAAGTGCCTAAGCACTAAGAGGGGTACAGAATCTTCCTGTTGTGATCCGTCACTTCAGTGAATTCATCATCATTTGCGTTTTCAATGTCTTTCGTTTATTTTCAGTTTCACTGGTTGAAAGTGGATTTCAGCAAGTGGAGAGACGAGGACGACTCTGACACAGAGGAGACTGACCAACAAAACCCTGACCTAGAGGACGTGAGTATTGAGTCTACTGATTTTTGTTCGTTCCGTCGAAGCTCGATTGGTTGGACACAACGACTGGTTCCTTGTTAGATTCTTGGAGTGGGTTCTCCTTTATTCCATCTCTGTGTAATCGCCACTACATGTCATTTCCTAAATACAGAAGCAACACTAACAATTTTTTAGATTTGCTTGAACAGGCGCATATCATTTTTAATATATTTGTGTCATTAATTATATATATAAGGGATAGCAACAAGAAGCATAATGAAGCAGATGACTCCAAAATTATCTTTGAAACCCCAAATTCAAAAGATGATTGGTGCGGCGAATGTTAGGCTTAGACTTATTCAAAACGTGTTGAAGGAGTGTCCTAGTACGGTTAAGCCAGTGGCCTACTTTTCCTTGGTTCGACCTTTGCTTGGATATTGCAGTTCCATTTGGGATCCTCACCATGTGGGGCATGTAGGGGAAATTCAAATGGTTCAACGAAAAGCTGCGAGATTTGTTAGCTGGGGAAGAACTGACAGTGTCACAGACCTGCTGTCAAAACTGGGTTGGGAGACACTGGAAGATCGTAGGAAGGAGATCAGTTTAAGGTTGCTGCTCAGAATTCCGAAGGGGGATTGTAATGTTGATATCGGGGAAATTATGTGCCCAGCTCCTAGTAGAAGTAGAAGGGACCACAGTAGAATGGTTAACGAGTTTCAATGTACTTCTGCATCATATTTTAACTCTGATTTCCCTAGAGTGTGTAGACAGTGGAATGGCCTGACAGCCTCAAATCCAGAGCCTTTTAAATTAAATCCATTTCTGTCCCCAACTGGTCTTTTGACCCCTGTCATAGGCCCCTCTTGGGAGCTGCTTACGGGTAAAATTTGTAATTATAATTGTTATTCATACAATTGCTACTTAATTTTAATGATTGACTTTTTTGTTCCAGATGTTCAAACAAATGGGTGGGCTCGGAGGCGGAGGAGGTAGCGACAAAGACCTAGGCGATATGGTTAGTCATGTCATTGAAACTCAGCGTTGCTCTGAAGGCGTATCAAGCGTATTTTCTTGTCACTAATGAATAACTCCAATTGTTTATTTTTGCAGGACGGGGGAGAGGATAGCGACGATGAGGGTGAGTCTGTACCCACAGATCATTGATTGTAAGTTATTTTTTGTGAGACTTTGCGGAGTCGGACGTTGTCTGACTGCTACGCAGTGCGGCTGAGGTGCACAGCAGATAGGTACGACTCGTCGTAGCCCGGTTGGTTTAGCGACTGACTGATTGTGGCTCGGCGGTCCCGGGTTCGATTCCCGACGCGGGCTCTCGAAAATTTCGATCCCGGGGTACTGGTCGTGCCCCTCGCATAGTGTCTAAGCACCATAAGGGACATGAACCATGAACTTTGCAAATAAAAGGCGTTTATCGTAAATCTATTTCGGCCATAAGGAGCTTCTGATCTTCACTTACTACAGGTTTTTCAGGCAAATAAAAATTTGCGAAAGTTCTGTATTAAGTGATTTACTTTTTATCTTTAAATCTTTGTTTACTTCTTTTTACCCTACTATTTTGGAATCTTATTAGTCTTGAGTGGTCTGTCCAGGTAGTTCTCTTTTCCTGTGCAGTAAGCTGCCAAAATCTTGTTAACGATTGTTATTTTTTTTTTCTCAATTCCAGCATTACCTGATTTAGAGTAGATCAAGTGTCATCTTCAATCATCCAAGATCATTGAAATTCCAAGACAAAAGTGATTCTGCCGCGCACCCCTAGTTATTGTAATGTACCATTTGGCCACAAACGCAATGACTCGAATTTGAAGTGTTTTGTACTTGACCTCTTAAAAACAAAATGTACATTTTCTTTTTCAGTTGCACATTTTCATTGTGATCGTATTCCGTTCATTATAGTTTTCTTTTCTTCCTGCCCTCACAAAATTGCTAAAGCGCTTTCGAATTGGCAACCTCACTCTAATCGACACCTCCGTTTTATTCTGTTCGGCGTGCATTATTCATTATTAGACTGCATACTTGAGGGTTTGATGTAGTTAGGTAAAGTAGATGGCACTTGCCTTTAATTGGAGGCAAATTACGTTGCGCGAAGAAAGCAACTTATACCATTGTAATATGCATTTCTCCTTCAGTTCAGAGTGCTACACTCTGTTACACTATGTAACTTGCGACCGTGTGCATGTAAAAGATAAATCAATTAAAAAGTTTTTTCGTGAAATTATTGATGTTCGTTGTGACTGTATTTGTGAATGAGAACTGCATTCGGTTTTTGTAATGCGAATGTGGAATATGTTGATTTTATGTATGGTCTTGAGCTCTCGTAAATCCAGAGTTCTCCGTAAATAGGACAGATTATGCATAATGCAGAGCGAGTTTCTTCATTAACGAACGAAAATTAATATAAACATTCATTGTATAGGGAATTGGTTTGAAACTTGTTAAATGGCACAAATTAGAACACTTATACTTACAAGTTTGTGTGTCCTCGGGTTTGGCGATGAAAATTTTGTAAGCACTACCATCTGTAACCAATTTATATGTTTAATAACAGCTTGCAAATATTTGAGTCGTTGCTATATCAAATGCTAATCCCAATTGCAGTGTGACCACATCTCTGAAAAATATAGGGAAGATAGAAATAAGAAAACTAGTTTAAGTAAGAAAAAGTACACTTGCTAAGGTTAAAGGTACTTTTAGAAATACGTCGAAATTTGTGATGCAAAATATCGTCATCGGCTGAAGTTGAAAGGGCAATTCAATTTTCAATCATTCATCCGATTAATTCTTCTATCGACAATTGCGGGTTAAATAGTCGCAACTACAAAATTAAATTAATATTCTTTAACTTCCCTGTTCTTTAACCCCCTCTTGGTGCTTAGGCACTATGCGAGGGGCACATTTTCACCAATACCCCGGGATCGAATACTCGAGAACCCGTGCCGGGAATCGATCCCGGGACCACCAAGCCACAGTCAGTCGCAATACCGACTTGGCTACGACAAGTCGTATTCAAAAAAATAAAAATTGATCACCCTTGAACTTCTGCACTAGACACAAACACTTATACCACAATGTCGTGAGAACGTCGACGAAGCCACGAAATATTTCTTGTCTAGATTGGTTACACTTCTTTGACAAAAAATAAACGAACTCTATGCACCTCTTACTTTTAGTCTACAGAATTTTTTTTGAAGTTAGGGATGCGACTGGGTAAGGATGCACTTTCTTGAAGTTGCAATTCAGTTCTTGGAAAATTTTATTTACTCATCAGTGAATCACTTAGCAATCTATTGACTCATGACGTCATTCGAAATTTTTGTCAGAGGTTCAGATAAGGAGTCAACAAAAATTGCAGCAGCATCATGACTACGGAATGAGTTGTTCCCAACCCTAAAGATCATAAAATGTAACTGTTCATAATAAAATTAGGTGATGCAAAAGTTAAATAGCGATATGAAGTGCGCAACGCGAAGTGACGTTTCTTTTCAATGCAAAAATCCACGAACATTACACCGCGGTTTACACTGGGAAAGATCTGCTCCAGAGGATCGTATCTTTTAAAGAAGCATGAACTACGCGAAATTAAATTCAGCTTATGAATTCATTTAAAAGACAGTCTCGCTCTTCATTCCAATTTAAAATGAGATTCTGGATCAAATAATTCCAATGCCGACAAAGCCATATTCGATTAATAAATTACACACTGCACAAATTAATAAACACTGAACTCGTGAAGAAGTGTACTTGTAGGGCAAACTTTTATTGGTAAACTGTACAAATACTATTTTCTTAAAAAAAAAGCTTTCATTCTTACATAGTTTTATCACAAGCAAAAAAAGTAATTAAATACAGATTAAAAACAAAAACGTATCCACTCACAAATGTACAAGACAAGCATCGAGATTACCGTAAAAAATCAGTATCTTTTTTATCAGTCAAGTCACCTAAACTCTAGTTTAAATCTGGAATGAGCAATAAGTTAGGATGAACTAGCTGAGAGTATATTTGCTTGGTGGTCCGAGATTATCTTCGCTCAATATTATTTTTAGCACGCAAAAATTTTGGGCGACGACTCGCCGTCTAACCGTTTCTCGCAAAAATCAGTCGCAGACACAAGATGCAGCCTTGATGGGAAGATTGAGATGGACAAGTTTAGAAAATTGGGCAAGGGAAGGGACAAAACAAAAACAAATAAGTACAACATTGGAGGAATGCAAATCATAATCACACTTTGGGGAGAAGGAATGTCAAATTTTGGAGCGGGGGAAAGAAATAAAGTGAAAAAAAATAAATTCAAAATTTGGTTTCAGTGTACAGTCAACATGAGTTGCGGAATAAAGTGTAAATACTGCGTTTCCAAGGGCAACAAATTGTTTTTCATCATAGAGAATCATGAACGCGAAATAGCAGGAAAACCCTCTCATTCTCAAAAAAGTGGGAATGTTTTTAATTATTATCTTCCCGTTGTTGGTGTTCAATAAGTTTACTCACGAACATTACGACAAGGTTTAGAGATTCCAGGAGATTAAGAATTACGACAATATCAACCTAATAAAGGAAAAAAGTTGTGGTGGGTCCCCCTTAAAAAGGACCCGTATTCTGAAAAAACCTCTAATACGAGTATGCTGGAGACTAACATCAGAGCGGAGGAAATTAGAGGGGGGACGTAGGAAAGGTTGGGCAGCGCCTCTAGAAGCATTTGCGGTGGACGATGCTGGGGCCGGACTCGTCGTACTCCTGCTTGCTGATCCACATCTGCTGGAAGGTGGACAGGGAGGCCAGGATGGATCCTCCGATCCAGACGGAGTATTTTCGCTCGGGCGGGGCGATGATCTTGATCTTCATCGTGCTGGGGGCCAGGGCAGTGATCTCCTTCTGCATTCGGTCGGCAATGCCGGGGAACATGGTGGTGCCGCCGGACAAGACGGTGTTGGCGTACAGGTCCTTACGGATGTCCACGTCGCACTTCATGATGGAGTTGTAGGTGGTCTCGTGGATACCGCAAGACTCCATACCTGGATTAGAAAGGAAGAAATTTATTTAATAAACCGTTCTCATTGATGGTCTCCAAAAAATTTGACTTAGCCATCTCAAAGCAACATTAACTGGCCAACGAGATTCTTACCCAAGAAGGAAGGCTGGAACATGGCCTCAGGGCATCGGAACCTCTCGTTTCCGATGGTGATGACCTGTCCGTCGGGAAGCTCGTAGGACTTCTCCAGTGAGCTGGAGGCAGCCGCCGTTGCCATCTCCTGCTCGAAGTCTAGCGCCACGTAACAGAGCTTCTCCTTGATGTCCCTCACGATTTCCCGCTCGGCGGTGGTGGTGAACGAGTAACCGCGCTCGGTCAGGATCTTCATCAGGTAGTCGGTGAGATCTCGACCGGCCAGATCCAGACGCAGGATGGCATGGGGCAGAGCATATCCCTCGTAGATCGGGACAGTGTGGGAGACACCATCACCGCTGTCCAGCACGATACCGGTGGTTCGGCCGGAAGCGTACAGGGACAGGACGGCCTGGATGGCGACGTACATGGCCGGGGTGTTGAAGGTCTCGAACATGATCTGGGTCATCTTCTCTCGGTTGGCCTTGGGGTTGAGGGGGGCTTCGGTCAGGAGGACGGGGTGCTCTTCGGGGGCCACTCGCAGCTCGTTGTAGAAGGTGTGATGCCAGATCTTCTCCATGTCGTCCCAGTTGGTGACGATACCGTGCTCGATGGGGTACTTCAGGGTGAGGATACCTCGCTTGCTCTGAGCCTCATCTCCCACGTAGCTGTCCTTCTGGCCCATACCGACCATGACTCCCTAAAAAAAAATTGAAAACCCATGATTTAACATTCAAGTTACATATAAAATTGATCTAATAAATTGAGCAGATTAACAAAGGAGTTCCACATCACTGTAAAATTCAATTTTTACGACGCTTTTAAGTTACCAGTTTTCACAATAAAAATTAAATTAAATCTTACCTGATGCCTGGGCCGTCCAACGATGGATGGGAACACAGCTCGCGGCGCATCGTCTCCGGCGAATCCGGCTTTGCACATTCCGGATCCATTGTCCACCACCAAAGCAACAACTTCGTCGTCACACATTGTTATTTCAAGTGTAGAAAATTAGAAATCTGCAATTACAAGAAAAACCACGAAATTAAAAATAGCTCGTTTTAAAACTGAACTCCATCCGCAATCCGCCCACACAAAAATTGATATTCACACACGCGGTTGAAGCCATTCACCTCAAAAGGGCATCAAGGGGAGATTGAATACCGCCCTATGAAAAATCAAGACATGGCCCTAACCAGAAAAACCTTACAAAACCCAACCCAAAAAATCTTAAGATCCATCAATCTGCGAACACATTTAAAAAACCTAAAACCAGATATCTATCTACTACACTATTTCGACGACAAACCCTAATTTGATATTTCCGATGACTAACAATTGAACAAAAAGGGAGGGTGGAGGTAAACGCCCCCCGACTGGCTTGCCGAAACTCCGGATCACAGCCGGCACCAAATCCGGCAAACCAGAAATTCCTAACAAATAACGTCAAAAAATCTTTTAACTGCGATCACAATCACCACACCCACAACTCTACATCATAACTACGCGCATGATTAGCGAAGATGGCGTAAATCTTATCCGAAATTCTGATAAGACGATTGGAGAGGCTAGATTCCAGATTTCGGCAAGGCCACACAATGACGCGTCTACAGAATATCGATCCTGAGGCGCGGCCTCTGACAAAAGCCGGCAACCATCAAGAGGACCTCACAAAAACCATCAGATTTAGGATACTAAACTAAGAAATTCCAACAGGATAAACATAAATACCGAAAAAGACGGGCTTCCAGTCGCAGAATCTGCACACCGAATTAACAAAATTGAATTATTTCAAAAAACCAGAGGAGACGAGACGGAGCAGAGACGAAACGCCGGCAACGACAACAACCACTTGACGATGACTGAGAGAAATCTCTTTGATGCTTGCGCCGGGGAGAAACCGCCACGTAGCTGGCCCGACCGGCATTCACATGCGCACGTCGATCGCCATAGGTCAGTGGTTGCGTCTCTAAAAGTTTACCGCGCCGTCTGGATACGCAGCAGACATTGATAAGAGAACCAACGCGCCCCCAGATATCAACGGATCGTTGCGAAGTGTGAACTGGCTAGCACACACGCGCGGCAGATGGTGAATTCAACCAGACGCGTGTCCCCCTGGCGGCGGTGGCGCGCGGCACACGTTCTGCATGAAGGGAAACGAGTCATGGCGGCCAACAGGTGCCGGCGGCAATTTTCGCAAACGTGGCTCGTCTGACATTTCAAGTCACGCTCGAGTAACTTAAGAAATTACTAATCTTAAAAACAGCGCACTAAATTTAACTCTTTAGAAATTTATAGCTTAAAAAACGCGTAGCTTTTATAGATTTAAAAAGGACTCCGCAAACGGGTTTTAAACGGGTTAAATCATTTTGACAAGACATTAAGCGCACTTTTAACAACAATTCCGCTTTGATCTTTCAACAATTGCGTTACGCAAAATTGAGCCAAGTTGCAAATTGAGTAAAATTACAAGTTTCTTTTCGAGGAAAAGGGAAGTTAATAATTATTATTAGTTCTTATTACTTATTAAGTAAATGCAGATTCGCGAAAGCATAGTTACCACACGAGTTATTCCAGGAAATCGCAGATATCGGTTAAGACGTAGCACTCACCAAAATAAGATAAACACAAGATGGTCAACTCGCTCACGATTAAACTTTTCTAAAAACGGTGATCGTCGAAGAAAATACGAAGTCTTATTTTAAGTTAGTCCTTTTTTCACGAAGTTGAAGTTGTCTCGAAGTACAACTCGGCAGTGACGACGTCGGCACGAACTTCAGATACTTTTATTCCACTAGTCGTTTTCTAGAGGGGAGGGGGACTATCTTACATAATCGAAAACACCGGTGAGCGAGGAGTCACACCTGTAAATGACCGGCGTCTGACCGAAAAACCGAAAAAACCGGCCGAACCACTTACCCAAAAAAATAAAAACACACACGAGAAACCTAACAACCAAACAACCTAACAATCTAACAACACACCCCCAAAGACGCAAGTTCGTATCGACTGTCATAAAACGACGGTTCGAACCCCTTAAGATGCCACTCTCGGAATCGGCTAGATATGATTTTAAAAATAAGTAGTTTTTTCGGGTACTGACCTATAAACCGTAATTTTTGCGTTGGCGGGACGAGATCCTACCAAAAAATTGATCCAACTCAAACAAAAAAATTGAAATAAATGAGAAAACTGCAGAACCCCACACCGAATCACCAAAAAGGATGTATGAAGAATGCGCCCCAAGCGTTTTGTTCGCCGGCTTTTATGTGGAGCCACCAGTTTGTTAGTAGAAAATGCTGCATGCTGGGAAGGAGAGTCGTTCGCGCAAGAGTGGCCATGCCCATACATGGTAAAAATTGGTGGTGGCCTAGCATAAGCTAGGCTTGGAAGGCGCGTGTGTGTGTTGTAAAGAGCTGAGCGGAGCAAAAGCTTTTTTGAAATTCAGCCAATGGCGCGCTCCGTTACCATATATGGGCACGGAGAGTGACTCACGTTGACCCGGAAGTTGGCCAACTTGTTGGATGGCGAATAAATACGGCAAATAGAGTGAGCAGACTGCCGATGTGGCGGCGGTGGTTGCGTATGGGGGCGCAAATTGGGGGAGCGATGTTGTTGATTTGAGCGCGGTGGTTTTTAGTTGATGGAAGCGCGGCCACGACACGTCGACTGATAATGACGCGTACTTAGTTTTATTTTTTTGGGTGGGGGAAAAAGGAACAGTCAGATCTTAAGAACAGGTGGTGTCTCATTCATGATCATTCATTCATTGAATCACGGTCGTTTGTAATTTTCTATTTGAGTTATTCGTATGGGTACACCTACAGTTCCTATTTATTTCGTGGGTTGGGGATCTTGGTTTGGAAATGCGAGTCAAGCGTCAAAAGATCTTGTCTTGAGGATCATCCTGATGACCGATCATCGTATATTGAAAAATCAATTCGAATACAATATTTGAATACGAAAAGTGATTTTCCAAAAAAAAAGGGGAAAGGCCGAAAAAAATAAAAATATTCAATCTTCGATGTCTTACAAGCTTTACGAAATTTCAATTTACCAATTTTTAAAAAAAACAAGAGTAAAATGTGGTAAAATGTTAAAATTTCATTTGTTGTTTATCATTGACTTATTCTTTTACTTGAGCTGGAATTTTTTTATCCAGTCAACATCACATGTACAGAACTTTGAACTTGTAGTAGAGAGAAATAAAGAATATTCAGTCCTCGATCTCTTCCAAAGTTTGCGAAATTTTAATTCATCTATTTTAAATAAAAAATAGAAATCAAAAGCTTTAAATTTTTTTAAATCTTGTCGCCATTTTTTTCGTGATCAGAACCTCAGACATACAATTCAGAATTGCTGATGATCTTCGGGTTTCTTTTCATGCGAATCATTTGACATTTCAGGAATACCATACAAAATCTCTTACATCGATATTTTGGAAATACTCAAAGGGTTTAATTTCTGCTCCTAGTCCAATTCATTCATAAATACTCAATTTCAGGACAAATCATAAGAAAATACATTCGACTCAACAGTGAATGTCTGGCCATGCACACACGAACAAATAGTATTACAAATTCATGAATTATGGATTAAAATTGTGCCGTCATAAATAATGAATATGATTAAACGTACTATAATAAATTTTCATGACGCCCCCTCACCCGTCTCTTAATACCAGACCAGGTCTTCACTATGACTATGACGTACTTCCTTTTTAAGACACCAATCCTGCCTTTTTGGATGCCTTGTTTGCTACCAGACCAGCAAATCGAAGTATGATATAAAAAATATTAAAAAAAACTCAATAACAAAAAATAAGATCATATTCCAAAAAAAAAATCATGTACATGAACATGTCTGGTTTACATTACGCATGTGCAAGTCGAACGAGGTGAGCGAACAACGTAGCCATGAAATGGGATTTTTTTTTGAACGTATACGGCAAGATCTAATTATAATTATTATCTTGCATTCCTAGGCAGGGGTTTCTCATTGTATTGCAGTGGTGGTGGTGGTGGTAGTTCACTGTCTGATGTCAGAGTGACATTGAACGGTTAGTTCGGCTTCTGTGCTTCGCGAATGAGTGGACGCGAGTTGTGCGCGCGGCGAAGAAAGCAACTGCTTGTTGTCTCAAAATATTGAATGTCACGGACAAAGTCGCGATAAGACAGACCACTTGCCATTCAGAAAGAAAACGTTAAAATAAATAAACACTTATTCATTCACTCACACCCCACAAGAGACAAACAACTGCGATGTGCTTGATCTCTAGGTGGTGCACATTCCATGTACTTACGTATCAAATTGGTTGCAATTGTCGAAGCTATTGGCGTTTTTGCCGTCATTTTGTCCGCGATTGTCCGACCAAAGATGATACAAACCAATTGATTAGCAGTGGGAACCAATAACTGTCATTTACAGAGAGAGAAGCCATAGTTTTATTTTTTTTAAATCAGTGTTTCTTTGCAACACAACATAATTACTTGCTGTTGACGTTCCCATAACACAAAAACCATCAAATAAATATTCACAATAATAGAATAGGATGTCTGGTTATGTAAAATAAAATGGAAGTTGTGCCAATTTTATTTCAAATAAATATTCGTTAACCTCTTAAGTTAACGAATAGTTTGCGCTACTAATCGCGTTTGGATTTTTGGAAAGCGTTCGACACGTTTCCTTCAATTATTTTCCAAAATTGGAAGAAAGAGAAATTTTTAAGTATTTCATTTTCTTCCCTTATCATTTCACGCATGGATTGTTGTTTTTAACATGTTCCGACGTTTTAATTTCCTTTTGACAAAATAACATCGCGAATATTCCAAAACAAGACTTTCCCCGACTCGAGAAGCACGAAAAATATTGCAAATATTTCAATATTTTAATGTATTCAATATGAACATACAAAACCGTAAAATTGTTTGTTTTCTGACAGACAGTAAAACAACATTTCTGACTTGTGACATTTCTTTTGCAACACATCATACTGTACATGTATTCAATATTACAGTTTGGCGTTCTTTCAAATTCAAATTTACGCCCCTGCAATGCCCAGGGGCCGATTGGTGACTGCTGGCAAACTCTGTCAAAAAGAGACAAATAAAATAGCGGTGACACATGCCCTTGGAACACACAAGTGTTTCGTGACACGATAACATCTATCGTGATCGAGATCGTGATCGAGCTAGATCGAGTGTCTCGATTTTTCCAACGAGATCGAAAATGACTAATGACATAAATTCTCATAGTATTAAATATTTTTTGTGGTGCGAAAAACCATACAAAGAAATGATTATTTTGATAAATGTGCATTTATTTGGAATTGGGGGATACAAATCCAACACCGTTAGATCTTTGATCAACAATAAATATAATGTTTTGTTTCAATTCCCAATGCAAATAATATTGGAATTAATTAACCAGAGATTTTCCACACGTTCAATCACTATTGCATTCCACCATATAGTTTCACTCGACGTCAACATTAAAAAAATAAGATGTTTCTAGACAATTAGGATCAACTTTGGCAATCGATGCAGTCTTATTTGTGTTGAGTCACACTCTGGCTATCTAATTAATTATTTTGTTGCCATGATATAAAAATACGGCCTAGAAATTTCAATAAATTCAAAATTTAGTTCTAATCGAGATTTTGTCGAGACCCAGTCATGAGAAGATAATGCAAATTGTTAGTTCGTTTGTTGGGTGGTGACCTCAGATCCATAAAAGTACGGCTGCTGTTTTTAAATTAGTTTCTGCGCGTACATGTACACTACTGTACAGCCAGTGTACTGTATGTACATGTACGCGCTATTGAGCGAACATGTGGTTCTGTTGAAACGATCGGCTGGGCTTGGAAAAGCAACTCCTATATGAAACGTTCAATGACATTGACATTGGCAGTGTGTAAAGTGGGTGAGTGGGACGCCAAAGTTGTCTACCCACACGCACAGCGCGTGTAATTTGGAAAGTCAAATTAGGCCAAAAACTTCCCCCTCCCCACAGGCATCACTATCACGAGCCACACGGCAAAATCAAATGGGGAGCGATATTGGAGCCACATTTTCTTATGATCAACAAGAAGGGTGCCCGGCGTTGCCTGGGGTTACAGGAACCACCAATTAAAATTAATTGTTTAAATTTACCGGCTAATTTAAGTTTACACGATAAGTTTACACATGTTTTTTATATTTAAAAATTTTGATTTTCAATCGTTTGACAATTGTTATGTTAAATTGTAAAAAGAATCATTTTTAAAATATCTATTTGATTATTTTATGGTTTTTAATATTGTTATTTAATTTTATTTTTATATTGAAAATATTATTCCGGTAATAGTA
>JAQGBY010006725.1:0-12694 GCA_034698785.1 Mycogona germanica
CAGATAACAGTTCCAACCAAGCACACCATACCACATACTATTACCGGAATAATATTTTAAATATAAAAATAAAATAACAATATTAAAAACCATACAATAATCAAATAGATATTTTAAAAATGATTATTTTTCAATTTAACATAACAATTGTCAAACGATTGAAAATCAAATTTTTTTAATTATCGTGTGCGTTTATCGTGTGTTATCGTGTAAACTTAAATTAGCCGGTAAATTTAAATAATTAATTTTAATTGGTGGTTACTGTAAACCCAGGCAAAGCCGGCTAACATTCTTGTACTTACATAATTTGCGCCCGATTAGATCAGATTTTATGTTGCTCGCTTCTACTCATAACATTAATGAAAACAATTAGCGATTGGTAGGGGGGAGCTCAGATACACGTCTATAACCATACGAACCTTTGCTCATTTCGAACCACATAAATCCACCCTTCTTTCAATATCGGTCACTAAAGAAAAGATTTTTATCAATTTAGCGCATTCTCAGGAATTGTCTTACTAACTGCTGCAATTAAAGTGAAGGACGTTTCGATTAATGGCACATTACCATAATGCAAATTTTCATTCCACGTTGAATTTGAGTACTCCTCATACTGTTACATAAATTCCTACTTGCATTCACCCTCACGTCAAAAACATCACAACTTTACTTCCAGGTTGAAGACTGAATGTGTCACAAATAACCATCAAAATGTAATTTCTCTACGCACCCCATATCTTGCTGTCCTCTGGTGACGTCCCAGACAATCAGTTGGCATTTAGGCATCCCTACGAGTCCAACCATTCCTCCCCTCACCATCCTCAACACCTAAAGC
Source organism: Mycogona germanica (assembly GCA_034698785.1). Classification (NCBI taxonomy): domain Eukaryota; kingdom Metazoa; phylum Arthropoda; class Diplopoda; order Chordeumatida; family Chordeumatidae; genus Mycogona; species Mycogona germanica. Next base: position 836 of record JAQGBY010006725.1, read on the forward strand.
CATTTTCTCCAAACCAAATCAAATGTTGGGGAAAGAAAATGTTTTCATGTATGGACGCCCAAAAAGACAACACGAACATCGGTCGATGTTTTTATTACGTTTATAACACCGTCAATAGCCTCACTGTACTGTACTTCTCAACTTAAAAGAGCGAATGTGACTCGAACAACTATAGATGGAGATCGAACGAATAATAAAGATGAAAGAGAAATACAAAAATCGAAATCGAGTTTCGAATTTTTTGGGGTGCGCAAACAAAAACAGAGAACGTGATCAGAATGCTCGCAGTTATTCTAAACATAGTCTTGGAGAAAAACAAAACAGCTGGCAAACGAGAACGTGACGTCAGTGTTTCCACATTTCACTTTTTTTTATCTGATTCCCAATTTCTTCATCTCTTTTAGTTATTATTTTTGAACGAGCCATGTAAAGTCGATATATGGACTGTCATCATCCTTTCCTGCTGAAGGAGATTCCAATTAATCGGTCGGAGTTAGAAACATTTCACATTTGCCAAGTTGCCAACCAAAGCAACCATAACATCAACGATAGTACAGTCCTCCGATCTCACGAGCCATTTCACCTGCCAGCTGAACCGGAAAACAAGTGGCCTCGAGATAATGACGTCACTCGTGCCAAGCGTACATTTTCGATTATGCAAATACGACGGACTGTGTACATTAATTTAAACACATTTGAGGCGCTCATACAAAACAAGAGGGATACAATCTGCCAGCCGTAGGATAAACGTGGTGACGTTTTCACCATGGGAAAGCCCACCTTTAACTTTCGTTCTTCAGTCTCGCCACTTGGGGGCGCCGCTATTTCTGGAGAAATACCGCTACGCCATCTAAGGAGAAACTGAACACGCAACACATGCCTTCAGCATGGTTAAGATTGCGTTTGAAACTTAACAATTTTTGTGCAAGATACAATCTAAGAAAAAATTTGATGCGCCAAAGGTTTTCTAAATTTTTTAAACGTTATTACATACATACTTACATACTGTAAAATCCGATTACTCAGCGCGAAGCGCAATTTTTTTAAAACCGTTTCTCTTGAGGCTTATTATTTTTTGTGTAACGATGCAGGATGTGCACGATTATTGAAAAAATACTTTACAATTTTTGTGCTAGATCCATTCTAAGAATTAATTTGGTACGCCAATAGTTTCCTAAATTTTTGAAACGTTATTAACACGTACACATTGTAGAATCCGATTATTCAGCGCGTAGCACAATTTTTTTAAAACCGTTTCTCTCGAGGCTTATTATTTTCTGTGTAACGATGCAGGAAGTGCACGATTATTGAAAAAATACTTTACAATTTTTGTGCTAGATACATTCTAAGAATTAATTTGGTACGCCAATAGTTTCATAAATTTTTGAAACGTTATTAACACGTACGCACTGTAGAATCCGATTAATCAGCGCGAAGCGCAATTTTTTTAAAACCGTTTCTCTTGAGGCTTATTATTTTCTGTTTAACGATGCAGTAAGTGTATGAATTTTAAATTTTGATGAATTTTGAAGTAGCGATTTCTGTTAAAATACTTATTTTTGTGTTAGGTGAACTGCAAGGGATAATTTTATACGCCAAAGTGTCTGAGTTAAAAGTTAAAGTTATCCGATAGGAAATAAGCGCGAAGCGCAATTCTTTAAATTGTTACCAACAAGATTGAGATTTATACTCCAAAGAGTATATCTAAAAAATAGCGAGTATGCCCAAAAAGTGTTAATTTCAAGCGTGAGATATTTTTGAGAAATTGTTATAATGTGTACTACAGAAACGCTAGAAACAAGAGGTGAAGCCCAACACTCCTGAAGATCATTTGAAAAAGCTTCATTGCAATTAATGTTATTTCAATATCATTTTGAGCCGAGCTGCGGAATCGCTATTCAAACACGCGACGCCATCTACCGGCGTTCAGTAGGAGAATTAGGAGGATAAAGATTAGAATGAGTGACGCTGTCCGATGTTGACGTGGACAGGGAAAAATGGTCTCCGGAGGCTGACCAACAGTTTCCTGGTGTATCGGACTGTAAACACACGTATAACGGTTGGGGGGCGGGGGGCGGGCAAACTGTTCATCACCGTGGGCGGCCTCTCTCTCTCTCACTCGGACGTTGGCCAACAACCCAACCAACAACTGTGGTGGCCGTAGGCAAGAATGATGATCGGCTACGAGCAGAATCGGATATACAACGTCACCGGAGCGCGGGTAAATTATGGTTGCAGGTCGCGCAGCTCGTGGTGGCATCGGGGGATAGGAGAAATGGCGCGAGCGTTTGTTGCCGGAAATATATTACGGCGAGAAGGCGTTCTATTTTTTCTTTCTTCTTCTTTTCTTCACCCTTTTCCTATGAAACCAGTAAGGAGGGATCGCTTGGCTTCAGTTCCCTCCGTTGGATATCAGCGCCAAAACCGGCGACCAGACACAAGTTAAGACCGGCCCGAGAGATGTGCTCATCCTGCTCCTGAGACGACGAGACCCCCAAGTTTAAACCGGAAAAAATCCATCATGGATTTATCATCCGGATGCCCACAAATAGAGATAATCCAGAAGATCGAACACTGGCGTTGATCATTTCAAGCCAACGTGTTCCGGAAGTGGGGTGGAGAGCGGCGCTAATGATTTTATTTCGTAGTTCGTGGAGCCTCCGAGGTGGTCGCAGGAGGACGGCAAGGACTGTGTTTAAGGTAGCAAAAAAAAGAAATCTTGATGTGTTGGGTGGCAAAGAAAAGTGTTTTTCCTCCTAATCAGTGGCGTCCTGACGCCATCGATACAAGGCGACAAATAAACTGGAGGTGCTGAACCATGGAAATCTTTTATCGTCGAAACGTTTGCTGCGATCGGAACACGAGGAAAGTGCGAAAAGTATGGATCTCGTTTAAAAATGTACAGTATTTACAGTGGATACAAAAAAACAGTACAGTTAGTTAACATTCCTTAAATATGTGTTTGAAATAAAAATAAACTGAAGCTGATGCTTTTTCGAGCATTCGTGTCATTTTTGGTTTATGTGTTATTCAATAATTTAAATCGGTATTGTGTAACTGTGGACTTATATTTTGTCAGTATTTTCAATCATTCATTTAACGTATAATGTCTATATTCTTTATATATATATAATTAAATATATTTATATTAAAATATAAATTATATTTTTCTATTAACCGCAAAATAGTAAATCTTTTCATCTCAAATTTTACAATTGTTGTGTTCACACAATTATTGTAACACAACAATCGTAAAATTTGCTTTGACTTAAGTCAAAGCAAAATCCTAATTTATTTCTAAAGAATTTGAAAACTTGACATCTGTTGTTATACGATCAAGACAAAATCCAAATTTATATCAAACATATTTCATGGACAAACCCATCCAATTAAATTAATTCAATTCATCGTTCTTTTACACATTTTTCGTGTTTGGTTATTTTAATGCGCTGCATCGTTCGATTCATATGTCTTATTGTTATATCAAAAGGATGTAAAAAAAATTAAAATTGAATAATATGGCTGATGTCTGCGAAGAAAACATGTGAATGCTAAATTTCTTTAGCAGCAACACTCGATTCAATTGACAAATCCTGCATCTACAAAAGAAATCTAATTTTACGAACTACTTCGAACGACTCTTGTTATTTCGACTCACCCTGTACACCATTACTCCGCGTCCATGTATAGGCACGAGTTCGCCTTATTTGATTCATTCGAAACTGAAAGCCTGGCCAGGCGCTGAATCCAATCACATTAGGCGCACCAGCCCATCCCCCACCCCACCCCACCCCCACTCCCGGCCTCGGCGTTTCGGTCGTGTTGTACGAGCGCATATTAAAGCCAGGCAAAACCTAAAAATCGACGTTTTTTTTTTTAATAAAACAGATTTATTGTGGCTGCTGCTGCTCATAGGGTGGTGGTGGTGAGGGAAGGGGGACCTACACGATCGTATGCGGCTTTTGTTGGTGTCACTTGAAAAGTATGGCGAAACACTTGGAGCCTTGCTACACATTTATTGCCAAGGACTGGAGACGACGTGGTCATTTCTGAGCCATCGATTTCGAAGAACTAGACAGTCTGAAAACCAAAGTAGCTTTGAAGTGGACAACGGGGGTCTCTTAATCGGAACGTATAAAAAGAAACGTTTCCAAATTAAATACTAAAAAGGAAGTTCTTTAAATAATCAATCATTTATTATACAGGTAAGTTTAATACAGTTCGCCAATACTATAGATTGACTCGGGTTCGAATTGTACCGTTCCTTTACCGCATCTACATACAAATTCCATTACGTTTTAACGACCATCATATATATATTGTAATACGAACCCCCCCCCCCTTTCCATCTTTCCAGTGCAAAAGTGCATCGACCCCTGCGCACAAAGGCGAAGAGTAACTAAATATTTGAGTTACCAGTTTTATAGTTTCCGAAGGAAGGGGATTCTCTCGGGAGTTACAGGTACACACATGCTCGTATATACATAGGACATGCATACAAAGGGGAGTCGTTACGCTAATCCCTGCAGTGAGGAACTGTAGAAGGGGGTAAACAAAGTTGGAAACGATTAAGTTTCAATAGCGGAATTTGTGGTTTTAAATGGAAAGTGTGGAGCGGCGGTTCTTCGCCTTTTCTGGTGCATCTTTGATGACACATCTTAGACAATACTGCGATCGTCACCATTAAAATGAGTTGATGGGCTCCTGCAAAACTGTATCTTTAAAAACGTTGGCGTATTCCGTATCCCCCCTTAAGCGATCGCAGCGCCGCCCTGAGTTCAAGCTTAACGTCAGTCTGAACCGGAAAACCAAATCACCAAGTCTTTGAAGTGACAAAAAGGAAATCGAAATCGAAAAGTAAATATTATTTTAATGTTTAATATTTGTTTTGCCAATCCATGAAACCCCGTAGGTGCCCACGGAGCAAAGATTAAGAACCGCTGCTGTATAGACACTTGGATTTCGTATACGTGGCCTACCGAACCCGGTTGAAGAGTTCAGTTCAGTGAATACACTGAACCAGAGGCTTTATGGGAGTTAAAATTGTTTCGTTTTGGTAAATAGGGTTAGTTCAGTGAATTATTTCTATATATTTTAATCGTACAAGGGATAGATGTCGAGTACAGAGAGAACGTGTGTCATTTTTACAAAACACTGGTAATGGTTGCACCCGAGAAGAGATGAAAAAGAAGGGTTTCTCAATTTCCGAACGTTGGTCAGAGTTATAATCCGGTTGTTCCACTTCTTTCAGACTCATTTCTTGACATTACAAATATTGTTTCATGTTTGTTGACTGATTTTTAAAAAGCCGTATACCATAAGAAATTCCGTTTCTCCACCACCTATTGTGCTCGATATGTTGGCCACCTTTCCTGAAAATCGCCCTGCAGCGAAGTTTCCACTGTAGAAGTGCGCGTTGAAGCGCATGATGATCAATGTTGGCCCACTCCTCCTGGCACACTTTCCATAGGCCATCCAAAGTAGTAGGTCAACTGTGTCCGAGTGCCCGTTTCAACAGTCCAAAAGTGCAGATGTCCATGGGCGCGACATCCGGTGATTTGATTGAAATACAGCTGAAGGGAATTGCACCAATTTTTGTTTCACGTTCCAAATTCAACATGTATTCAACTGTCGAACGCGAGGTATGGCTGGATGCCTTGTCCTGATGAATGAACACATCACTGGCCTCGTTGCCGTACATAGTTGCTGTTTCATGTCGATATAAATGTTCCAGGACGTTTGCCTGACAGTAGGCCGAGTTTATTTTGACCTTGGAGCCAATCCGTGTCAATGTCATGTAATTCAATGGTATGAGAAACTGGCCACCACCATGAATCCTCACGAGAAACTTTCTTTGGTTTCACGAACCCATCTGGTCACCATGTGGACGATTGCCCAAATTCTGTTACAATCGTTTACGTAGACCCACGCCTCATCTAGAATAACAATGTACTTCCACCGGTCACCATCCATGTAGTCCTTATACAGCTTCCGGCGGCTGGTCATCATTTCAGCAATGTGGCGTGGCATGAGCTTATGAACACGGGTCTTGTGCCTCGTATAAAGATGTATATCTTTTGTTATGATGCGATTAACACTTGCTGGTGACACTCCCACACGTTTGGCAATAAATCGTTGACTTGGAAACAGTTGTTTCTTTTTCTTTACACCTTCTGATTATCGCGGAATATCCTTTCTTAGGAAGGAGCTTTCATGTAGCTCTCGAACCAACTATCTACTTTCGGCGCCAATTTGTTCTTGAATGTTGATGAAAATAAAAATGTAATGACCAAAAGTGTCTACTCAAATCAATCCAAGCATGTGCTACTTTTATAAAGCATTTTAAAAATCGATCAACAAACATGAAACAACCCTCTGAATCGGCTAATGTCGTGTGAATCTACAACACATATAATCGGTATATTCACATATAATAATAATTATTATTATGCACGATATTAGTAGACGTTATGTGTCGGTAGTGAAGCAATTATCTTCAAGTTTATGTTATAATAATATCTTATATGAGAAGAGCATGGTTATGTTACAGAATGAAATTGATATTAACATTTGTTACAGTGCACCGCAATAAAACGTTTTCAAGTGACATAATTGATTTCCGGTTTGATTAACTCAAAGATTGTGCGCCAATATCGCACGTTGGCCATGAGAAAAAATTAGTCTTTAAAGTTTTGAAATATCTTAATTTGCTTAACTGTATTCGTCCCTTTTGTCGCCCACTGGCTGTCATCGAGTGAAACCATCTGTAATTGGTTAATTAGTAGGCGTTTGTTGAGTGGCGATTAGATCCACATGTCGCCGGCATTGGTCCCAGGGCGACGGATGAAAACAGCGCCACCTAGTGATAATGCGATGCGCCAACAAGAATTTTACAAAAATATGAACGAAGATATGTAGAGATTACCTTAAACGAACATGGCGTAACAACTGGTAATCGCGTTGATAGGACCGATTAATCTAATTATCCGGTTGAGTAAATAGTGAACACCAGATGGAGCTTCGTCGTCCCGTTCTATTCTTACTTCGGTATTCGCAATGATGCAATTATTTTAATTTGTGGTCACTTGTGAACGACTGCTGCTCTCCTGAGACAGATAAGGAAAAAACTTTTAAATATTAATTTCTCACTCTTACAATTGTAATGGTTTATGAAAACCATTAAGTATATTGCAGAGAAACAAAATAACACCGAATTTTCATAGAACTAACAGAACTATTTATTTATTGAAATCAAATTAATCCTTCTTCACGTAAAGATCACACCCCTTTATCGATGACCGCGACACCTGGCGTTCATTATGACTCTTAGGCGAGACTTCTTTGGGTAAACACCTAATACATCATTATCGAAACAGCTATATCTAGAATCCTCGAGTGGGCAATACAAGTTATGCACCGACCTTTGACACTACATTAGATACCGATCGAGGTGCATAGGTTTGTCATTGTAGTCGTGCAATCAACATGAACGACATCCAATTGATTTTCATGGTAAGACAAGTCCGTATACTTCGTCGCTCATAAAAATCCCAATCCAATCTGAAAGAAATGCTGTCCAGCCAGAATTCCACAAGGTGGAGTGAGGAGACGATCCAAGATGCGCCCGAACGCGTTTACTAACCGCGGCTTCATACCTGCTGGGAGCTGGTCGCCACCAAAATCGATTAAATCGATCGTTTGGTCCAAAAACATCGACCTACTCTCTCCGACGATATTCGAGGAATGGAGTGTTAGAACACGACGAGGTGTCCATGAGATTCACATGATGGCGCAACTCTTGGTCCGGTCCTTCAGTTCCGACTTGAGATCCAGGCGGCTCTTGCTACGGACGGCCACTCGTTCCAGGGTGGAGTGTTCGCGCTGGATAGTGCCGTGGTTCCGGTTGAGACGACCCAGGGCGGCCAGTGCGGCGATCTCGAAGACCTCTCGAGCCGATTTTCCTGACAGCTTGGACGACGTTTCCACGTAGGTGGTGGCGCCGATCTGTCGCGACGTCTCCACGGCCTTTTTGGACAGATAGAAATGGGAAACGAAACATTACGATTTGACAACGCGACATCACATTGAACAGGATTGGTACACACATTGACAGGCTGGGTCGTGTGTACGTGCTTCAGTGGAAAAACCGAAGCAGCTTCAGTAATGGTCACCTGTGAGTGAAAGCCAGTGAAAACAAAATACGTACTTTCGGGATGTTGCTTTCGAAACAGAGAGGTGTTACCATATCGGAGATAATCTCGGACTTAGTCATTTTGATTTTATTCGCGTTGAATCTGTAATCGGGGAAATTAGTGTGAGGTTTAGCACTTTTGTGACACCCCGCATACGCTTACAACGCGCTGAATGAAAAGCTCCGCCCGAGAACGCTTTCCTGCAATGCATCGGTGCTTTCCAATTTAACAACACTTTGGCTGACAACATTTCACTCTGCAAAAACTATGAGACCATTTTTTCCTTATAATAACTATAGCAAGTTGTGATCGGGGCATCGCCGGACGAAAAAAGACGAACAGAGTCGGCGACAAACTCTTCAAATAAAATAATAGCATATCTATTATTTAATAAGAATAAACTAAAATAAAACCCACTTTTTCGTTTTTCCCACTTCCCCTGTTTCGCGTAGTTTCTATTTTTATTCTCTATCTCTCATTATAAATTCACAGCCAGTAGAAGTGGTCGCACAAACCATGTTGTGTGGGATCCAATTCCAATTTAATTGTTTAATTATTAGTCCAAAAGGTCAAGTGCAAGTGAAACCGCTACTGTCTATCTTAGTAAAATATTTTATGAAATTATTTAGTGGGAGGACTCGGTAAGAGTGAATCGTCATCGTTCTTGTTTTTCGACAGTTATTAAATATTCTCATTAAATATTAGGTTTGCTATTATTTTATTTGAAGAGTTTATTGCCGACTATGTTCTTTTTTTCGTCCAAGGCTGTCCCGGGCACAACTTGCTATTTATTATACAATGTATATTTTCAAGACGTCCTATTGTCATTATTTTTTATTTCTTTTAATTCTAGTTGTACGATATACACAAAATATTATGGCAATTTTTTCCATTTTCTTTAGTAGGATTATATCTACACCCTCTTATTTCATCCTTTGTTCCATCAAAGTGTCATTTTATTTTGGTCAAAAGCATGTGCGAGTTTCAAATCTCTTGCATGGCCGTTTGAAATTTGTGCACAAACAAAGTGACATTTCCATGGAGCAAAACGTGAAATGTTCCTAGTGTAAATGAGGATGAACATATAATTTTTCAAATCAAAATATATTCGTGCAATGCAAGACTAAGTTATTAGGCATCGGATCCAGGAACATATTCAACTCTTTTTTTGACCCTCAATTAGTTGAACATAATTTCTGACTAGACCTTCTTTCCGTTTTTATCCCGATGTTAAGACAGAAAACTAATAAAACCGCCAAATCTGTAAAAGTTTCGGCTTTTAATTCCAGGATTTCCTATGTGTAAACCGATACAAATTCGCAAAGAGCTCAGGGGCCAAAACCTTGCACCACCCTAACTCTATCCCATGTAAGCTCGACCCGAACTTCCTCAGTGGCCGGCACCACATAAAGTTCATACGAACGGTATACACAGTACATAACTCGATTTCATAAACTGACAAAGCCATAAAACAAAACAAAAAAAAAAGTCTGAAAATCGTATGTGGGGGTACGAACGTGGTTTGTGGATTGTACCACTACCGGAATCGGTCCGTAGGCCGCTAGAGCGACGACAAGCCCGGAGAAATTCCATTAGGATAGATCGTCTAAAAGTAAGTTATACTTGGCAGCATGCTGTAGCCCGGGCACAGATTCGGTGGGATTAAAAGGTGAAATAATCTCGTCTCCTTCGGCGACCGCGAGCAGTGCAAGCTATAGGCCCTCTTTTATGTGGATGGTGGGGTGGGGTGGGAAAGGGGGGTCTATTTTGGTCGACGACGTTGTCGTGGTCGTTCGCCGAATGCAACCGGGGTCGGGAGAGATCGAATGATGGAGTAACTGGAAATGACACTGACTTTCAGTTCACTCGGAATTTCAAAACACTGATTAAGTAGTCAATTTTCAGTTATTTCAATTAAGGTCAAATCTTTGCTATTTTCAGTAATGTACCGTTTCCATTTTTATCTAGAAAATTACGACATAAGGAATTAAAAATGACCATTCCGTGTTTAAAATGTGGAGAGAGAGAGAGCAGGGTTGAGTCAGAGGTTTGAGGTTTGTATCGAAGTGATTGATTTTGTAGCAGTTCACAGTTAAAGTTTCTGGACAATAGTCGTCAACGAATCCGGAAACCAAATAGGTCAATTTGAAGTTTTAAGATCTATTTTGTTAAGTTGGGTTATTTTCTTGAATTGAGAAAAATAGGTCTTATAAGTGTTAAAATACTGTTCCGTTTACCTATCCATTTTCTGCTATCCTGTTTCGGCGCGAAACAAAAGTAGTGTCTCACGTCACATTTTCAAACGAAACAATCACATGTCAAGATTGCATTTTGAATTAAGAAAATAGAATTTTTGCTAAAAGTGTTATAATATTTACATTATAATTGATGTTATAATACAGTTTCGTTAACTTACCCAACTTGTGCTGCCCTCTTTCGGCACGAAATAAAAAGTTTAGGCTTACATGATATTTTTTATTTGATAGTTTGACTTGGCTCAAGATTGCATTTTTGCTCGTAACTAAACTAATCTTATATTATAAAACTGGAGATCGGATTTTCCTGTTCGGAGACTAACTCTCGAACGGCTCAATGAAATTGAATAAAATTTTACATACCGTTAGTGCATCACCATAATTCGCTAGCAACGGAATTTCAGATCTCGATTTTCAATATTTCATAATAAAATAACCGTTACCAAATTCTTGATAATCTCCCTTTCGCTTCACAATCAAAAAATGGCGTCTCCACATCAAAAGCATGACGTCGTCGAATTCACGAGACAACCAAGCACACCAGATTACAGATCCAACCACATAACCGTAAAATAGCCGGTAATTTTTTTATTTCATTGGTGGTTACTGTAAACCCAGGCAAAGCCTTCTTGTTTTTTTTTTACAAAATCGACTTCCACTATTTGGGTTTTACCGCTTCACATATTTCTAGTCACGGAAAGCGCAGAACTAATATTCTTCACTAAGACGTCTCCATTTGAAATCCTAAGAATGAAAGTGTGACGAACGCATTGTGCGAACGAAAAAATTGTTCCGTCAACTTCTTAAGACAAGTGTTGAAAGGAGCGCCTCCTGTCGGCATCCGACACCGCTCGACTATGGCGCCTTCCATTCTGCGAATGCCAGTCATCCGATCCCACCCCGTTCCATCGGAAGAAGAGCCGCATCCGATCTGCGGGAAGCCACGCTCCGCATTTGAGTGCTCCATTTTTACGGCGCCCGACTTAACCCCTTATCGACAATCGTTATGCAAAAGTCGGTCGTAATTCAGTCGCAAAAAGCTTTACCTGTCGCAGTGCCCCCGCCCCTAATCCTTCGCCGCCAGTTCAACGGATGCGCTTAAGCGGTCTCCCCGCCAATGGCCCTTCTCAAATCCGTCGGAACTCAGCGTGAACCTCTCTCGTTCCATCGTTCCATCGTCATCCTTTTCGCGGACTCTCCACGTTTTTACACGGACTTATTGAGAGCTGTCGTCTGGTCCTAATGACTAGTTGATCTTATTACTGCATCCGTGATCGTGGGTTCAATTCCCGGTCGATACCTCCGTGTCCTCTCAAGTGTCCAGTCACACACTTCAAAAAATGTTTCATTTTTAAGACATTTATTGTCTTTTGAGATGTGGAAAAATTAAGAGAAATAAAATGTCTCAAATT
>JAQGBY010006726.1:0-12694 GCA_034698785.1 Mycogona germanica
CGCTGTACTTTAAAGGGGAAGGGAAGGAAGAGAAAGGACGGATTCGCCCAATCCGGATCTAACAAATATCTCAGCAATAATTTATCAATTATTAAGATTTAAAAAAATTAAAATTACCAATCCATTATTTACCTTGAAGTTGGTCAGTTGAATGAGCAAATATTTCAATTTTCTGTATTCCTACAAACGTTTTGTTGACTTGACTCGTTCACCTGACTGGATAAATATAGTAAAAAGATGTAAGCTTTGATTTAAAATAAATCAACATTACGATAGCAATATTTGAATGATATATTTAATGCAATATTACATTAAAAATACGGATACAGATTCAATTCCCTCAGGCGAACATCAAATGGGACATAATCAATGGGGCACAGGACGTGCGGTCTAAGGTTAACCTCCTTAACAAACATTTTAAAGGACACACGAGCTACATGATACGGTTGCATATAACCCATAACAAAATCAGAAACACTAGAATAAACAAAAGAAATCAATCGGTGTTGGTTGTTTATCTAGTTTGCAACAACACATCGATGTGGAGGAACGAAAACATATCGCTAATCGAGTGGAGGCCTGAAGCCTCGCAGTTTACTCAGGCAATAACATCAAACCCAGATAACAAGCGTAACGCAACGTACGAAAAACAATTGCAGTTACTAACAACAAAGCAATTTGAGAACGACAAAGTCGTATTGGAAAAGTGGAGGTTTACGATGGGCTAGTCTTAAATCGCTATTTACAATAAAGAAAAATAAATAAAATATAATATCAGTCGGATTTGCAAGAAAATCTGCCTTTCAACCTCAGATAGTGAGTTAGTAGCCATAAGGCTCGTTCCCACTAGGTTTCCAACGGAATCTCTCTCTTTCTCCCCCCCCCCTCAACAGCATTCAACTGAGTAAACAGTAACCGATGCGCATCGATATGAAACTGAAGGTGATACACAGGTAATCGTATTGTCTTATCTGGTTGGGCGTCACAACCTATGGGCAGCAATTGGGGGGGGGGGCGCTCCGTAGGCGCGCGCGCCAAATATACAACATGTGTCCTAGTGTATAGTCTATAGACAATGTGTCAACAAAGGGCGACGCGCCACAAGGCACACTTCTCACACTCGACCCTCCTCCCCCTCCCCCTCCCACCAGTCATCACGATCGCCAGCAGATTCAATTGAATACAGGGCGATGAGGATTCACATGGTGAAACTCTATAAACAAAAAATTGTTTTTGGTCCTCGGTTCTTCATCATTACGGATAACTGTCGCTTCATTTCAGTGATTGATTCTTGCATTTGGTTGACCTAAACTTTCTCAATATTCCTTCCTGTCAAACTAAAAAGGAAAACAATTGAAAATTTATAGAAAAGATAAGTAATAAAAATAGTAATATGTGGCAGAAGCTATTTTCCAAAAAGCTAAGCAAAATGTTTATTTTCTCTTAGTCGACGTGTGTATTACGACAAAAAGCAATTGAAGAAAAACTAACAATTATAATTGAAAAACAGTTTGAATTATTATCTTTTAAATATATAAAAGCGGGTTTTTTCAAAGGTGCGGTCAATATTTCTTTATCACCTACCTCTATAAGTTCATTGAACTTTTCAGAAATTGTCAGTCTTCAAGAATTGCGTTTTTTTGTGGAGATTTTGTCTACGATGAGAGTCAGCTACATGTATACAGTCCCATGAAATTATCAACCCGGATATGAAACTGTTTGGTGTCAAGTTTCAACTTCCCCAAATGCGATTAATAACATTTATACATTTACCAAATATATTATGAGTATTTAAATATCTTACTTCCATGAAACACTTTTACTTTGTTCACGCTTTTATGTCTTCAGCATGAATCCACGACAATCGAAACAAAAATACTAAATTACGACGCAAAACTACCTGCGATTATAAATCCATGTCTATCTGATATATGAGCAAAATAATTTGGATTTTCTTTCTTAATTCCGACTGGAAATTACACCATGCTTTGCCACTCAAACTGACCCCATAAAGAGTGCAAACAGAAATTACCTTTGCTGTTTATATGCTTTCAACTGATAGCAGGATTATATTATCCCTGTCAAATGTCAACACTCGTTTATCCGCCAATAGGCTTGTCCGGGGCAAGAAGGGACCCGCTACGGTATATCGGGTCAGGTCATGTCCGAGCCCCATACACATCTTTATTTCGCAAACACGAGTTTTTCCGAGCTTCGGATAAGACATACCGTACAAATGCATGCACTCAGACTGTAAGAACCAAACACACACACAACATGTGCGGCCACAAAACATCGATCAACAATCCAACACAAACTTATTTTCACAAAATGAAAGTCGATGGATAAGTACAGAATATACATTGGAAAGTTTTTTGGAAAACCACCGTGCATAGCGTAGACTCACGCGCAATAATGGTATGGCCAATAACCTTTCCAGTTAAACATACAAATACCCTGTGTGTAGGAATCGATTTGTATTTTCCAACACCAAATATTATTTGAACATGCGAAAAAAACGAAACGGTATTTCCTTATTGAATGACGAGGTTATTCACTCGAATCCCATGAAAACGTTCGACGTAGGCAGGTGAATTACCAGTGAGCAAATCTTTGAAATTCAAATAAATTTTCACCATAAAATATATTGACCATCATCCTAGTCAAACGTTGAAAACATCACAAACCTTAAAATCTTATTTATTTTATATCTTCATTAAAACTATAAAAACATCACAAACCTTAAAATCTTATTTATTTTATATCTTCATTAAAACTATAAAAAGTCCGAAATACGTATAACATCCATTAAGTTGAATAATAGGGTCATTAGTCTAAACAAAATAAGTGTAAATATTTGGAAGATGGGTTTCTACAACGACTGGACATATTTTTACAAAAATACCAGGTCAAGACACTGCTAAGTCTCAAAAGTAGTTCTTAGTGCAAATTAAAAATAGAAAAGACAAAGTAAAATTGAGCATCCCAGCGATCTCGAATGTACCAATGCGGTTAAGAGGTTCAAAGGTTCATACCTAATATCAAAGATAGTCTCAACACGTCCAGAAACTCCTCCACTAGATTCCCCTTCTTCACCAACCGTGAATTGCCGATTAAGTTCTTTGAGTCCCATGGCTGCGATTAATGTTGGCTCAGTGTCCACCCCTTTACTCCACTCCCCCTCCCAATCGCTGGGCCATCCCTCCAGCTCAGTAACCCCTCGCTCCCAACCACCTCAACCCCATGGCCTCTCGTGCTCTCATCAACAGATTGACCCCCTCCACGCACACTCGTTCACGCTACCTCACTTCCACCTCGTTGCCACCCACGCACCCCCACTTCATCCCCTGACACGAACCTCCCGCCTAGTTCAATGGATCCCTCGCCGTCACCCCTTGGCATCTATTCTCTTCACCACCCCCGTTCAAGATTCTTCAATAATGGCGGGGGCGTCGTGACAGCATCCCCCCCCCCTTCCTCCAACACTGGACAGCGCTGAAGAGCACTGTACGAAAAGCTTGGACGTGCCAGCAAGCACAGGGAGCGGCAACCTTCTTACTCCAGTGGGCCGTTGTTGCCAATATTGCAAGATGATGACTGACCAAAATTCGTAGGAAATATATTTAATGCGTGAACTCGGGACATAACGACTTTCAAAATGTGTCCAATGTGTCTCCAATGTGTTTCAAAGGGCAAGAGGGTATTGTTTTGACGATACAACTGTTCCGATCTTTTGAAATATAAAAATGGCGAGTACGACTCATCGTTGGTCAGTTGGTATTGAGACTAACTGTCGCTCGGCGGTCTCGGGTTCGATTCCAGGCGCTGGCTCTCGATTGTTCGATCCCGGGGTACTGGTGAAAATGTGCCCCTCACATAATGCCCAAGCACCAAGAGGGGTACAGAATAAACAAATTGTTTGTCATCGGTTGGTCAAAATAAAACATGCTTGCACAACCCCCAGACTAGAAACGGAAGCGGTGTGAACGAAAGAAAAAATAACTGGACAACGAACCCTCAAATTTCCATCGGGCCATCGTAGCCACCACCACCATCATCTCCGCCACCTCCCTTGTCGAGTAGCAGCTACAGCAGAACGCCATCATGGACTTGCCAGTTTCTTTTTTTTTTTTTGAGAGAGAGAGAGATTTTGTCCTTTCCCCCCCTTCATCCCCCAGCTACCCCGGCCAACCCCCAACCCCCCTCTTCTTCCCAACCGCTAGAAATTGGCTCGATTCCCTAGTATATGGGCTGCCGTAATCCTTTTATCAATCACCTACAGTTGTGGCGCCATTCTCTCCTATGGCTTTGGATGTAACCTACTAGCCTGGTACTTGTGCGCGGCACAATACCCGCCACAATGGAACTGAAGATCGCGGGGGCTTGTCTATTCGAAAAAGAGTGTGTCCTGCAGTGGCGCACAGTCGATATGTATCTTCACCCGTCGCCACCCACCTTTTGGCAAAACTACCCTCCTCCACTTCTCCAACTCCAACCCCCTCCTCTTTGTCGTATAGGATCCGCCATGAGTGCGTGTCACATCATGGAAAAGCGGACCGACCACACGCACATCTCATGGCCGAGCAAGGAGCGTCTTCAAAACACTGCTGGTATCCGGTTGGTCTGGCGGAACGCCACCTGGTGATGAGCGCTGTCGGACTGGAATTAGATCGGTTTCTGTTAAGGATGTGTTCACCAAAATGCAGGGCGTCTAAATTGAGGATTCCTTTAGCATTGAAGCGATTTCTCAAATTACAAAACGTCTCCATGGTCATTGTGAAATTCAATACGCTATACATATAAAGCATCTTACAATTTAAAACGCGTCTCTTCTTGGAAAGAAAGCAACTCAAAATGTGAGACAACGCTTCAATGCAAAAAAGCATCAAGTTGACATATCCTGCTTTACAGAGGGGAATTTTTGGAATTACAGTATTTTAATTTGAAAAATTCAAAATAACTAACTTAGGCGAGATCTCAATGTTTGTGCTGGTATTGGCTAATTTAATTGAGTCACTTCGTATGTTTCATGGGAGTTTCCAGTAATAAAAACAACGACATAACCGCATTCCAACCGATTACGTTTCAACATAGCCTCTAATTTATAACACTTCAAATACCTTTACCAATGAGAAACATAAACAAAAAAGCGTAAATAAATTTTCAGATAAATTGCTCATGTAAGTGAAAACAACAGAATCTCTTCCAGCATTATGGATCCCCAAAAATGATAGACGCATTGCTGTAGGCCAATTACCCAAACTCCTCAAATACGTCATGGTTTTAAAAACATGCGATTAGACGTACTGTATAGAGTATATATTCTTTCCTAAGAAAAATAAACCGGAAAAATGTATCCGAATGAATAGAATTTTTCAATTACATAGATTGTCATCACTATCTATGCTTTCGGAAGTCTTACATGGCGGCACTGTCACCGGCACGAGCAAACTTATTTGCCATCTTCCGATTTTCGACGTATACGAACAACAGGGTGACCAACCATCGAAAGAAGACACCCTGGAGACACGAAATCGCCTACATTATCTACGTTTGATGCAAACACGGACCCCCGAACGTACATCTGCGTGCATATGTACAGGATGACGGAACTGAATTGTGTGCTTTGATATCTTTTGTACTAGGCAAGTCTACAACCGATCGCTCGCTTATTGTGAATTCTCAACAATGTCCATGCCCGGAGGCGATCTTTAACTCGGGCCATTCAAAATGGCGTGCGCTTCTCTTTCCGTTTACCCCGTAAGATAGCCTTGGCAAAATACATGTACAGTAGTCTCTCGGGACCCTAGGTCCGTCGCTTATTGACATAAATAATCGTTCGAGACGATACAGTATCTCCAGAAAAATTCGAGCACCAGTAAAGAACTCACCCACTCAATCCATGTTACCTCAGCGCGTCAGAACGTTGCCTGAGTTTCGCATGCAGAGATCCTCCGCGCTAGCAATTTTAGATTTAAGAACGACCATCAGTTTTGGTTCATTTTAGAAGGGCATTTTAAACTTTTACACGATAACCATCAGATAGACAAAGAAATACTGGTCGATCACAACAAATTGATTTTATTGTTAGTGACACTAATTTTGCAATATCTGGTAACCAATGTCGAAAAGTTGCTGACCACAGGCTTCAAGAGGAAATATTTCAGTTTGTATCGCCAATTGTCTCTACTGAAAAGGGCCAACAACTATGTGTTCTTTTGAGACGCCTACAAAATACTGCAACATCAGACGTCACCGATAGCTGATAGAAGGGTTATAAACTGCAATCGGAAACTATTTGTTCAATAGCAATATATTGGAGGCGTGACCGCGCATGCGTGAAGGTCAGTTATGTCCGGATGGAACTAAGATTATCGCTTCATCGTAAATCAAACGTCATATTTATGGAGGAAGGAGTTTCCGAGACATGTTGAATAGGTAAGTTAGAACTTTTAGAAAACCACAAGAGCAGAACACTACGACATTGCGAAATGAAAACATTCGCTTGTGCCATTCATCAAAAACGTAAATAACCGAAACCCAAATTATAAATGCATTCATTTTCCATTCACTACTCTGTAAATTGAACACATCATAATCAATGTACATACCCACTTAAAACCATTTAGGTGACTGCATGACACAATTCCAAAGCCTTTGACGTAATTATTTCAAATTAAAAATTTAATTTAACGTGTGTTATGAAATCCTTTAAATTTTTTAACTTGAAGATTTGTTACAGATATTCAAAATATGTCTCCCCAAAATGTTGCTATAATTTATTATAATTGACTATGATTTTACTTACAATAATAATAACCAGATTTATTGTCAAATTAGCTTTTAACATAATGAATGTGCATCATCCATCATGCAATTAAGATAGTTGTTTATGTGCACTTCAAAGAAACCCCAATCGTGTTCACCAGAGTAGGTTTTACCTTGAAGAAAGCACAATCATGACTCATATTTTTTTTCCTTCAACCATGTAATCGTCAACAAAACCTCTCATTACTAGGTCTATGCGCGTAGTTGCCAGGAGGAGTAAAGGTTCTATAGAATATCATATAATCGGTCCACTTGCAAGAAAGCTCCATCACTGTAAGACGAATGACGGATCCGGCAATACGAATAACATCCACCATGTTTCCAAGCTCCAACACAGGGTGTCGTCATCGTCATCGTCGTCGTCTCGGAAAGCCCACACGTTGTAAAAACGCAAACAACCCTATAACGTGCCTGGTCGTCAACAGCTTTTGCGTGATCCATCCATTCTCTCGTTAAACTAGCATTAATTTTTAATTTCGCCTAATTATTCGGCCCATTGTTGGCTTCCGTAAACTTGCTGCACGTAAACTTTCTTTCTATACAGTGTGTAGGATGGCGTTTGTAAGGAGGGGGTATACAGGCGTGCCTATTACACACGCTCGGAGCACCGAGCCACTGCAATCAACTCCCGATGCACATACCAAGGTACAAATTGCCGAGGCAATCGTTAAAAAAACTGTTCCGGAGCAAGAAAAGGTAAATTGTGTTCGGTTGTACACTATCAGTATACACGAAATGATTTTTGATATTAAAATGGTGAACAGCATGGAAATTGATTTGGGGCGTCCTGAAGTATTCGGGATTGAAAAATTATTAATGCACCCAACGCAAATTTCATTTTATCTGAACTGAATTTGTTCTCTAAATTAAATGTCTACTCTGTAATAAATAAAAACACATTCGTGAAATATCGATAAAATTGAAAATTAATGGTGCTAATTAATTGTGTGTGTCTTTTTAATTTCGGTGAGTTCAGAATCGTGCTACAATGATGATGTTTTCTGTGAAGTTTAAAAAAGTTAAAAAAAAGCTAATAAAAATTGTTGCCTTCAACTTTTAAAGAATTTTTGAATTCACAATTTTAGTTTAACCGTTCTGTTCTGATAATATTCATGTTAAAGAAATATGGCCCTATTAAAATGTAAACCCACTCACACATTTTTAAATGAATGAAAAACAATTGAAAATCATTGTTCTTCCCTTGATCACGATTAAACGCTCTAGCTGTTTTCATTATAAATTACACTTTGTCAAGCTCACCTTTTCAGGTAAGTCTTGCTCATATTTTTGAATATTTTTTAATGTCTGCACATTAGTCGTTAACTTGAATTTTGCACTGTCAAAATTATTAGCCAAAATCGTTTTTACCGATTCCGAATTCCGAAAATTGCTCACA
Source organism: Mycogona germanica (assembly GCA_034698785.1). Classification (NCBI taxonomy): domain Eukaryota; kingdom Metazoa; phylum Arthropoda; class Diplopoda; order Chordeumatida; family Chordeumatidae; genus Mycogona; species Mycogona germanica. Next base: position 8,225 of record JAQGBY010006726.1, read on the forward strand.
GATCGCAACGAATCTCGGTATCCATGACGATCAGCAACTCATCAGCAACAGGATCCGACAAGAGTCAGACTTTCGACCACGAACGTCACTCTCCAAAGCGCATCGACTATAGAAAAGCGTCGACGGCGAAAAATCTCCTCTCGTTTGTAAAGCATCAATCCGTTTTCCAATCGGTTGCTGAGCAATTAAGATGTTGTCATTGTCGGCGTTGCCAAACAATACCGAGTGTTTTGTCTAATCACGAAGGTGACTGCACATTAACAACTCCGCAGATCCAGCATTGAAAAAGCGACGCGACGACTCCTCGGCATCGTGTGAATGCATTCGCGTGCCTTGTGCTACTCTCTATATATCTCTCTATCTCTCTCTCTCTGGCTCCATCTAAGGCTGTTTCTATGGGAGGGATCGAGTGCTGACTGACACTCGACAAGAATACTACCGTGCAATGCGGGAAAGGCGCGATGCTGGGGAATCTAAATAGCGCTTCTATACCGATTACTTCAAAACGGTGGCGAATCGCGATCAAGAGGAACACTCATTCTAAAGTCACCCAAACTTTAAAAACACGTTAAAATTAATGAAAACAAATTAATGATTAAAAACATATTGTGTGGTGTCAGATATTAATTAAACACGTTAACTTTATAGACACGAAAAAAATACTGAAAACAAATAAATAAAAAATATATTGTGGGGTATCATATATATATATTAAAAAGAATTAAGTAATATCCAATTAGTTAATAAAAAATATTTTTGATACTTCTTAATTTTAGAATTTTAAGTTTTTATTATTTTATTGCCAAACTTAATGACGAAATCGAAGAAGAAAATGAACTGAGAAAACATTGCGCAATATTACTGGTGGTGAAGGATCAGTGATCACCATTTCTGACAATAGCTTTTGTCTTGCTGATCAAGATGTTCATCGCTTTGTTGCCCGAAATGCAGCATTTGCCCCTTAAAAAGAGCGTGACATATTCTGTGCATTGCACGGTATGTTGTGTGATTGCCGTCATTCGGGGTGACTGTAACTCCTTTTTCAAGCAGCTGCCATTATTAAATCAAATATCGTTTTTATTAATATGAATTTGAGAAAACAACTTTTAACGAAATTTCTACTTGTTCCCAATTTTATTTTCAAAAATTGTCAGTTAACAAGATGATTGTTGTATCCACACAATGTTCGAGTTGGCAGTGGCTTTAATATGTTTTCTAATCTGAGTTACAATCATGCAATCTCATCGAAAATATATTTTTTTAATGCTATCATTTTTTTTATGGATTTTCTTTCTGTTTCCTAAACGTGGGAAACCATTGACAAAGGTTTGTTTGCTTGTCAATCTCGAAATCGTTCCAACAATCTGCTGAATGGATCGCAATCGGCTCAGAGCTGGGAAACACTGAATAGAGTGCGGCTTGTGTAACCCCTTTGAATACAAGCGACTAATTATGTATACATACATACACATTCATGGCTAGGCTACTGCAGCGAAAATAGAGAGAGAAAGAGATAGCCGATACGAGAACACAAAAATAAACTGAAAATGTTGATTGTCACTTCAATGTCTTAACGCGTTTATGTGTCGGACAAAAATACGTCGTCTGATTGAATCCGCCATGGTGCGGAGCATTATTTGGCGCGTTCAAAAGCAATCATTATTCGAATCCTATTGTGCCGCAATTTTTTTTCCGATTCAACAAACTCGAGTACATAATACTCTTATCCCGCGATCGCATATTCAGCAGCCTAGTTAGTGCTTGCAGGAGAGGTTCCCCATTTTCGCTGGTCGACAAAGACTTCTCACAACAAACGTTAGTTTCCGAGAACTTCCTCCACCCCCTTCCTCTTTCCCGTACAGCACTGTAAAGCTCACATATATGGACCAGGAGAGGGTAATAACAATACGACTGAATTTAGCTAATCCTATTATTTTTGAAGAATGGCTCGGAATATATCCAGCTATATTCGGCGTATCAAATAATGAATGTTTATTTTTAGATTTGATTACAGAACAATCTGCGAAAATGATTTTTCAATTTTCAGCTTGGCCAACGATAAATTAAAAATAAAGAATTCAAATACCATTAACAGTGAGTGACATGGTTTTGAAAAAATTATTAATTAACGAAAATTGTTAATGGTTCATCGTTATAAAATTGAAATCTCTTTATTACGATATCTGTTTAACTGTTGTCGGTTTAATGTTTGTTGTGATTTAGGGATTCCTGAAGTGAAAATCGCTCGCAGAAATATAATATAGAGATTGATGCGATATTCGTTATTGGATGGAGGTTGCAATAGGAATACCGATCGTGGCAATGGGATTCCTGTCGTTTCGCAACTCGACACAGCCATTGTACGGAGGCGCTCCAGAAGAGGATTCTGGTTTAGGTGGACAGACGTATCGAACGCCGGTGAAAGACGTAGGCAGCTGATCACAACACGGCACCACAAAAGAGAGGCTCGTTATTTAGCGCCGGGGTCTTTTGTGTCGCCTTTCGAGGGGAAAAAATAACCTGCCATTTCCGAAGACTTGTGTCACGTTCATTATCGTCCCATTCATTTTGGTGTTGCTGCTGCTGCTGCTGCTCCTGCGTAGGATATACTCCGGGTGAGATACTAGGGGATGAAAAGTGCAGTCGGCAGTCTAAGGCAGGTTCAAAATGTAGAAATACCACAAACACCGCGAATAATAGATCGAAAATGTAAAACAAATAAATGGAACCTGATTTAAAATAACACAATATTTCTGCAAACATGTTCCATATGAATAGAACCTAAAAAAATATTTTTGCAAAGTCAAAGAGACCATCTAGTGGTACACAATTCATCGTTGGCTCTTACATGTATTGTGCTCATAACTACCACTGGGTAAGTTATTTCATCTTTCTGTTTGATAATTTTCGGTAACACCTTTCAGAAATAAAATCATCACAAAAATCACGGTTCTTCGAGTCTCGGACTTCCCAATAATAATTACTTTTGTAGTTTCTATTGCTAATATTGCTACGTGTCTTCATTTTTTTTTCACGACCTAGGATTACAACTGGATAGCACTCGCAAAGATACTCCTCCATTGTCCCACTTTCCCCACGGAAAACTAAGCAACTTTACATGCGCGATTCGCGATAAGGTTTCAAGGTTTTATTCAACGTGAAATGTTTATTGTGAAGAAAGTTCAGCAGATAAACAATAAATATTTGAATTGGGATAAAAACTGTATCTCCTGTCGCAAGCCCATTTTTCGAGGCCGCGTACACATGCTCGAGTACAAACAAATGCCTGCACGAGTGGACGTACCATACATAAGCCACTATTATATATGAATTTTTATGTTGGTCCGAGATTGCACCGAAAAGGAAAACTAGGTTAAATATACAAGGGCGCAGCATTTGGTTGATGACGCGAGAAGCGAATATATGCAAATCCCTCGGTTCGGGTGTTTTCATATTCCGATTTTGTCGTAGTCATGAATACAGTTAGTTAGGACCTTCGATTAACGAAATTTAATCTCAACTATATGGAATAACCTTCCGAAATCACCTGCAAAAGAAACTTATTATTTATTCGGACCATCCTAAACTTTTCAAGCGTGCTTCGAAACTTCGATAAGTCGACTTTATGGTTATGGTTTTGTGAAAGGCAATGAGGAATAATTCGCACGAGTGCTATCATGTCCCCAGTGTTTGAAACATGCTGTAACATGTAATGCTGATGTAACCTGAATAAACAATGTACGTGCAAAATAAAAATTGTTTGGCATGACTTGGTGACTCACTGAACATTTTAAATAAATTTCTACTCCCTCCTTATGTGTAACATTGAAAAAATAAATAAGCGACCGATTAATACGCTCATAGATTATCTTTTTACAAGTAAATAATGCCTTCATTTAGTTTTAACTAAGACTAGCCTCTTCTATCGATTGCGAATATCAATATTTCTACATGCTATCATAGAAAGGAAGTTTGCACTGAAATACAAAGCTTCGATAAGAGCGAGTTGGGGGTGAGGGGTGGAGTCACAAGACGGCGTCAGGAATCCTGAGACACCTCCAGGGAAAGAACGTGTACAGGTATATAATGATCCGATGTATAGAGATAGGAACCAAAGTGCTATTTATAGTGTATAGACGCAATATGTGGCCAATACAGTATACGTGGACCACAATTTATTTGACAATTCTATTTTGTTAAAGGAAAAAAATCATTCCGCTAGGATGTGCTCGTTTGTTTAGGGGACGAGTCAGATAATGGCGAATACAAAGTGGCACAAAGGTGTTTCCACACCTTACTGTTAACGAAACACGCACTTTGGACCTTCGACCTAAGCAGTTCGAAAAAAAAAGGAGTGAAAATGTAGGTTGGGTCGACTTGTGAGCACTTGTTACAACTGTTCCCATCACTTTCTATTTTGGGAAAGATAAAGGGAACTCACAAAATGATCTAGTTTAAACAACAGTGAAC
>JAQGBY010006727.1:0-12692 GCA_034698785.1 Mycogona germanica
ACATTCTGCTGCAACGTCATCTGGTGGAAAACCACGTCTGGTCTTCTAGAAGACTAGTTACATCTCTGCGTATTTTTAGAGCGTTTGTTATTACTTATTGCGTTTAACAAAACCATTTTTTGTTAAACCATGTTTGGATGATTTTATAAATTTCGTTTCACATTTTGGGAGTATTTTGAATTTTTGAAAACATGTGAAACAACTGCGAATATCGATCATGGTTTTGTTAAAATATTTTCAGCTTTTTGAAGTACTCAATTTTCTGGCCGAGAACTTCATATTTTCGTACATTGGCGTGTCCATGTTCACTTTTCCCAAGCATAATTGGGACGCTGGATTCGTATGCAGCTCTTTCGTATCCTTTAATCCTGGTTGGTTTCCTGCTCCAGTTCGTTCTAGACTTCAGCTTCTCTTTGAATTTTCGATTCCTGAACAACGAATTAGCTGGCAATCGCTATTGCTCGAGCGTGCAACATCTATCCGCTCTCCTTTCTGCTAAATTTTGGAAGGGGCAACAAGATCGGATACAATACTCAACACATGCTCTTCTTTTCCGGTTAGTTTTCTACTTTTACTTATGTATTTTTTCCCCATCATATGCAACTCGTATTCTTCTAATGGCTAATCATAATAATTTGTCATATAATTTACCATGTCAGCAAAAACTTGATAGTTGATTCATTAATGAATGCGTGTAAGAAAAATTATAACAGAAAAGAGTAAACTCGTAAGTAATGATTTATTTATAAATATTTATTAAACTCGTAAATAGGTGGTAAAAAAAATTATTTTGCAGTTTTAAATTTTAGTAAAAGAAAGTTTCTTTCGAATTTTTTTTTAATCAAAACAGGATTACGAGGGGCAATGGCTTTTGCGTTGGCCATCCGCAATACGTTCTCCGTGGCACGTCAGACGATGTTGACTACCACATCCATCATCGTCATGGTGACAGTCATCATCTGCGGCGGCTTTACCACTCAGCTACTCGCTTGGTTAGGAATACCGTAAGTGCTAATGAATTTAAAGCAAAAATAAAATGGCCATTTTAAAAGTTAGTACCTTTTCAATTATGCCACGCCATTAAAATACCGGTTTATTTATATTTTTGTGCAAAGAGTTGGGGTGGACGAGGATCACGATACAGCTGGTTTTACCGCTGTACAAACAGTGAGTACTGCTTGAGAAGTTTCTCAAACTTTCTTTTTATGTCTCGTAATGTTAATTTTCTTTCCTTGAATTTATGATCAACTGATTGAAGTTATCTGTTTTTGTACATGTTCTGTCCGTTCACGATCAGTCTTGAGTATTTTTTTCTACGGATGGCAAAATTTTAAACGGTAGATGTGCACGCTTGGCATTGTAGCTTGGCATTTGGGTCATGTTACGAATATCTCCTAGAATCTTGCTTTGTAGTACTGCTTGTCTGCTCCACTTTTTCGCATCCCTATGGCATGACCGTTGTTCTTTTGCTTGCACATTTCAGGTGTATGCCCTGTCCGATTTGGTACGTAAAACATGTTGTATGCATAACTCTGAAATCGTATTATCAATTACGTATTTATTTTTCAAACATTAAATGATGAGTTAATTGAAGTTGTCCAATATCACGTTCAATGTCCAATGTCATGTTCATTTTCTCTTGCCCAATTTGAAATTCGTCAGGTTGTTAATGTATTTTGGGTCTGATGATTAATATTTGTGACCCATATTCGTTTAAAATTGCACAAAATATTTGACGAATTTATATTATTTTCATTAGCACATTGCACGAAAGGTATGCTTGAATGCTATGTTTAAAATGCAACATTTAAAAAAAATATATTGTTAAAATATTACCGAGTAGATCATGTATAACCCATATCTCACTTTCACGTCACTTTAGTTATCCTCTCACATTATCTTTGAAAATCACAATTTCAATTTTAAAAAGGTCTCAAAGCCATGGTTTTTAGCCATTTCTCATTTCTAATACAATGATTGTCCGCTTAACCACTGATAAAGATTTTAGTAATTGTATTAATTCATTACATTAACTGCTCATGAAGTATTTCCTGCGCAACAAAACAAATATTTGACTATAATGTTAAGTTGATATTTTATATTCAATAATATACATGTTTTCCAATTTCAGGATGTAAACGATACTAGGCAGCAGCCCGAAAGACCGTACGAAAAGGCATGGCTTGTCAGAATCTGGTACAACTGTGACGTCAAGTATCCTTTAATGTCTAGTTTAAGCGTCAATGAACGTTCTCTTTTTAGCTTTGTTCACTATTGAACAAATTGTCATTGCTTCTAACCGATAAATGACAAATGGAACTATTAATTGTATTTCGACAAATTGTTGATTTAAGAAATTGATGAGATGTTCACTTGGTCGGGCCCGTTTATGAAGCCAATGTTTAAAGGGGTGCAAGCCCGAGTCTGTTACTAGGTAAGTCGGTTTTTTTCTCTTTAACTGAGAAAAACAGGTTTCACTAGAAGGGTTATACGTTTCCGATTATCTATCCAACTTCTGCTGCCCTCTGTCGGCGCTATACAAAAGCTTTGGCTTACGTGATATTTTCTTTCGATAGTTTGACATGTTAAGATTGTATTTTTGTATATAACTCGAAAATTGAAAAAAAAATCGACTTACACGATTCTGCCTTCACCACTTCGTATGTTGCATGACTTTACTGTGCTCCAATTTGGTTCGATTCCCTGAGCTCCGACCAGATTTATGAAGCCTCTGCTGACTCATAGTCGACCCACACTGCTGGAAACGCTTCCCGTGTGCTGTGCACCTTTGGCCAGGATATTAACCAGTACGCAGCAGCTGACGCAGGTATTTGTTCTGAAACTCAAAATTTTTGTATCTGTTGACAGACTCGTTACTTTGATTTTACATTTGACAAATAAAGTCAACAATATTCAAACACGAAGCACTAACTGTTTCACCGACCAGATTATGATATACTTATTATATTATTGTATAACTCCCTTTACAAATTATTGAGGCATTTTTATGATGAAGACCAATATGGTTGTGGGAACTCTGAAAATCAATTGAACCATACATGTATTCCCCACACTTTCTCCATTCTGCTGGAACAGCCGACACGCCATCCGGAGGACGATTCCGACGTAGATCTCTGTATAGGTGAATCTGACATCAACTGTCACAATTTCGCTTCATCACATCAAAGGGTGAGCTGACGTTTTAAAAAACAAAAACTTTCAAGCTGATGTTGAGGCACCTGTATTCCACTGTTCTGCTTTGTTTCAACTTGTTCGTTCGCTTAATATAAGTTGCTGAGTCTGTTCTTAATTTCCGCGCAATACAAGTTATCGTTATTCTCTCTAATTGAGCGTTTTCTTTGTTAGCTCCGCCCTGTTCTCATTAAATTTAAAAAATCAACATATAATAATTCTGCGAACATATGTGGTATTGAAAATAATTGCCTATGTGAGTGAATTTCTGTTGATCTCTAATCAAAGTTATTTTTCTTAGAGTTGGTCACAAAGATTCTTAAAATTTGCTTCAGTACTGAAGTAAGAGCAAACGGGTAATCCGTCAAAGACTGTGATATCGTTAAAAGCGCCTAAAATATCAGAAATATTGACAGAGTAAACAAAATTTAAATAAATTCAATAGAAAAATAAATTTTTATATTTGTAAATATTAAGCAGGACAGATTGTCAAATTAATTCTGTGTCAGAATTGTCAGGCGATTCACAAAAATAATCCCGTCGTTTATATTTTATAGAATTTGTTTTGAAAGTCCTGAATGATATGAAAAATACGTAATTTTTGCTTCGGCTATGCTTAGGCAAGCTTAGGCAAACAGAAGATTATATAGCTCTTTCTGGTGTCTGTCTGTTTCTAGCCCTTTATCCCTAGTCCATTGTCTTAATGTGCATTCAGGTGGGAGGTTAGCTTTTCCCCCGTTTTATGCAACCGCTGTTGTCCAGCTTCCTTTCAGTGCAACGTCTGCCGTCCCTTATTGGTTGAAGCATTTTTTCTTCATTAAAAATGAAATTGAATTAATGCATCTAATTTACTAACGTTCCTGTGCCCCTTTTTAGAATGTAGACACAGATGAGCTACTACTAACCGACCTGATAGAAACGGATCCAAACACATTGAATGGCACTTAGCTAATTTGCATGTAATATTCTTTCCTTTTATTTATTTTGTGTACATAAATTCTCTGTTGACTGGGAACGTATCACGATTTCTCTATGGTTTCAATTTCATTATTCTCATAGAACTCCTTTAACCTTGTACGACTTGATTAAATTGTACGACTCGTCGTAGCCCAGTCGGTATTGCGACTGACTGGCTCGGTGAATGCTGTGGGTTCGATTCCAGACGCGGGCTTTCGAAAATTTCGATCCCGGGGTACTGGACGTGCCCCTCGCATAGTGCCTAAGCACCATGAGGGGTACAGAACGCCTGGAGTGCGGTTGACTATAGTTGATTGGAGAAAAAGAACCTCTTATTATTACCTCTAGAACCTTTCCATGCACTACATTAATGTTTCCCAGTTAAACTGTACTAATATTCTGTCCTCTGATGTCACTTGTGTTGTTATTCAAAGTTACTCGAGTCGCCCAGTTAATATCGTAATTCAACCTGAGGATTTCAGTTGTCGAGTATTTCGACATCATCAATATCATACCTACATGTTTTCTTCAAGATTTAAGAACCGAATCTCTAGAAACAATATGGTGGTTAGATGATTGAGACCCATGGCTGAACAATCTGGTGTATATTGTCCGGATATTTTCAATGCTTTTGTCATAGCCCGGATATTTAGCCATGACGCTTCAATACGGCTGTTCCAATTTAAAAGAGTTGCCGCTGGGTCGAATATTGAAACTCAAGGAAAATATTGCCCACAAATCTCGAGGGCTTGTTTGTGTTCCAGTTCCCCCAAATTGTTGTTTGCCTAGAATTTGGACCATAAAAGTGCCGTTAATTTAATTTACTGCTCATTTTGAATGAAATCCAAAGTAACACCATCTTTCAAACGAAAGGAAACTGTTTAGTGCTGTGGAGTTAAATCAGTTATTTTATTCAGCCGCAAGGTTGGAATGAGATTTTCTAAATACGTTAGTTTTGTTGTGAACTGTTCTCCCAAAGTCCAGAAATTTCTCCAAATAGTAACGATTAGTCTATCAGAATGTTGTCCCCCCCTCGTTTGATTATCAATATTTCGTGTAGATCGTAAATACTGTGTACAAATGTGAACATTGGTTTTTTTTGACGTACCGATTTTTTTGGGAGCATTTTGATTTTGTTGCTCATCCCCCCCGCCCAATGTAGGTTTTTTTGCATGTGTACGTGCAATTTATGGATGTCGATTTTTTTGTTTTTCTTGCTTTCATGCTTTCGTTGTCAAAAGGAGGATGACACTAACGGTGGCAGACCGGCATTTGTGCCCGTCGGTGGCCACAATTTCATGTAACTAGAAACTTTGAAAAATGGTACGTGGACTTGAACATCTTCATCAAAATACAAGATTGAGGATACACACACATGTACTTTTTATATAAAAGAAAATCAAAATCAGTTCGGTTATTTAATAAGTAACACTGCATTTAAAAATTTATGATTTTTTTTCAAAACGTTATTATGAAAAATTCTTAAGAATTGAGGAACCGCGGCTCACTTTGTTGTCTTTACTTTGTCATTGCTTTGTTTCAAATAATAGGTCGTTGTGTACGGCAAGACGCCAATTGATTTTCGTTTACCCACGTCCTGTAGAGCAATTTTTTATACAACAAATATCAAATTGAGAATTTCTTGCGATCATCAACGCCGAAGTGCTGTGAAAGGAAATTAAATCGAATCTCAAATAAATAGAAACAATCCTCATCTTTTATGATATGGCAAATATCGTATGAACGTTACCTTTCGCACATGCACTTCCCTTTGCATCACTCTTACCTTGTGCAAGTCATGTGATTGTTCTGTTTCGTAGTAGCACCTTAGAATTGGATTTTCCGAATTTCTAATTGCATCTGATGCGTTTCACGAAATGCGTTTTTAAACTAATTTTAGCTGAACCTATTTGCGGGACTGAAAATTTCGAAGCTATTTCTATTTAATCAAAGAGCAATTCAATTTTATGTTTTCATATTTTTTCAGTTGTCCATTTGTCATTTGTTATTAAGTTAATTCACGATTTCAAGATGCCCTTTCAAGATCAAGAAACCCTCATTCCGCTCGTTGGTGCATGATTTGTGAATTAGGAATGAGCTCGAAATGGTTTTCATTTTGTTTGTTTACTTTTTTTAGTTATCGCTAGACAACGAATCTATCGGATCCCAGAGTATAGGAAATGTATGTTGATTATTTTTTAATTTCAACGTTATTTTTATTGTTTAAACCATTTTACACAAATATGAAATATAGAGGTATAGTTGCTACATTAAAAAAAATAGATCGTAATATTTCCCGTTTATCCATTCAGTGGTCTCCTGCCAAATCTTGCTCATTGCATCATGATTTATAAGTTGGCGGTGACTGACGGTAAATGTCGGTGCTTTATAAACTACCCCGGACATCATTTATGTATCGATTCTTCAATTGAACCTCAGACGAAAGCGCTGCTATGAGACTATGAAATTGGCTATCTATTGGCAGTCTAGTTTCGTTTCCGAACCATTCTTCTTGGATTCTAATTGACACATTTTCGCCAGCGAGAATCTGCTCAAAATTCGAATGTCTTCTTTTAAATGTACTCATACTCTTTATGTGGTACTGTTTCATGTTTTGTGCAAGTGTATATGGCATCAAATTATATTTGCAAAAAAAAACCGTCTGCAAAAGAACGCCCATATTTCATTCTACAATTTAAAAAAATTTTGGTGTGGTTTTTTGTTGCCCATCATTGTGACCTTTTTTGGAAGTAATTTTTGATAGGTAAAATCTATTCAAACGAAATGAATCGTTCATTTCCAATTTTAGGCCTGCCAGCGTAATTTATAAGCTGGATAAATACATCTAGTCTCTGTTGCACAGGTCGCTAACGGTTTGCGATAATTTGTCGATTCCATAGAATTCGTTCGAAGGCGGCGACCTGGGTCTGGGTCTCGACGCCACTCCGCTGCAGACTCGCCTTCGGCTCTCGGGACCAGGTGGAGACGACGTCTAGGAAAGGGGAAGTGCCGGACAGCAGATAAGGAAAAATGATCCAATTTTATTTCTTCCTTCGTCATTGTATGCACTTAAAGTTGAAAGCGGACGTGGGACCTGTTGCCCATTTGTCAATGATCATCTGTCGTGCTTCTCTATTTGAGTAAAGTTTGTATTGGTTGATGCTTCACCATTAGTCACATGCAAGTATTATGATTTCATTGGAATTGTATTTTTAAAGAAAATAATTTGTGATAATCTTAAATTGATTACATGACGACAGCTTATCCGTAAAGGAACACTGCATGCGCTTGTATTCACATTTCCATTTGGTCTTTTCCACTCGCACTGACTATCCAGTAAGGTGTACACTGCATGTCTTATGATTATGTCATTGATTGTTGCGCCTTACTCTGGGCAAAAGTTGTATAAATTTATCAAGATTGCCTTATTTCAAAACTCTCATTTCGTGAATCATCAGATATCGTTCAGTGGTGACGTAATATAAATGCCTGGCGACGGAAGTTTTTCCTCTAGGTGTTTAAATCTTCCGTTGCCTTCAGATCAAATTTCAAAAACTGAAGTCAAATTCTAATTATCCAAGACGTAAGGTGTGTGTATTTCCTCGAGTAAACAAATGACGTTTATGCATGTGTGTGTGTGTGTGTGTGTGTGCGTGCGTGCGATCATGGCAATGATTTCGTAACTCGCAAGACTACGATGTGGTGCCATAAGCGTAATTTATATACTGTATATGACCACTATACAAGTGTATATTGGCGCAGTACGTCTCTACAGTGTTCCCGGCACCGTTTTATGTGTCTCTATATCAGTACATGTGTGTCGACGTTGTATAAAGTCATGTACAGAGCAACTCGTAAATCTATAAAGTATATAATACGGATAAGTGTCGTAGCATCTTAATTATGCTCGGTTGTTCACCACGTCGAATGGGTTTGCCCATCTATGCAAGTTCAGAGATTATTTGGATTCTGTTTGTTTGGATGTGTGATCTTCGCCTTAACGAAGGGACAGCTGAGAAGTCGATTATATTGCGGGAACAGTCAATGAAAAATATTTGAATTTATTTGGAAAGGGTGTAGACAGCAAATTCCACAAAATGTCAAATTTCGCTGCCTTCTAGTGGACGTTAGTGGGCCATAATAGTTGTAATTTAACCAATGAGGCATATAGAAAGCGTGAGCGAAACTGGAGAAGCGGCAGATTTGAACAGCGCCATGTTGGAATTGAGCGGCGCCAGTTTTGACAATTCGTCGCCATATTTGTTGAAAACATGAGAAGGCAATGCATTAAGTACTCATGTATTCGTATAATTTATGTCAACTTTAGTTTGATGGATGATGTTTAGTCACAATGAAATGACGACTTTTCCCCCCCAAAGACTCCAGTTAATCTTCCATTTACGGATTGCAGTTCGTGATGAGGATGCATCTCAATTACGCTCTCTGTACGTCACATTGCGAGTGAAATACTCCATTTTGCCGAGATTCCTATCTTGTTACTAAGATGATCTCTATTACCCATTAACATTAAATAAATTATTTGGAAATAGTAAGAAAAAATTAGGGAAGCATGAGGCATAAATTGTTTGCAATGCAAGTCTTTTTTTCCTAAAATCAATTTTTATGAAACAAGTTAGTCGGAAGAGTTGGTCAATTGACATTACCGATGCCTTATGGATTAGTTAGGCTTTGAGAAATAGTAGCATTTCTCGTTCGGTAATATTTTACCATGAATATGAAATATAAGATATGGCAATGCTGTTGCACATTCTCAATTTCTAAGCTGTTTTCTGGAGTCTGTATCGCCAATACCATGTCTCGCTTTGTTAAGACAGTCGGCTACCAAGGTATAACAAGAGTGAATATTTTGTTTAAAAAAGCTCTAGTTTAGACTCTTCGCTCGCCAATTATTTTGTTGCTTTGTGAACCTCGGATGTGCATTCTTTAGACATTTCAACCGCATTATCGCCTGCATAATGTCTCGAATCCTATCGTTGCATTTTTTCGTTGCATTTTTTAAACACGTGTGATGATCACAAGGTAACAATATCGGTACAACTCATAAAATTTTGGGAATACTTATAACGACACACCGCATTTTTCTAAGATACCAATTTGTTTCCCCAAGAAAAACATTAATACATTTAGCAAAATCTGCAATTAAAAAGTAGTTATTAAATTTTGACCATAGCGATTTAAATAATTATTTTGTTTTTGAACTTCAATATTTCTGACGTCTTATCAAAAATATTTTCTTGTGATCGATTTTTCCCATTCTTCAAAGAGCATTGAAACATTTGTCGATTAAAGAAATATTAAACAATCCCTTGCCAATCGCAATTACTCGTAGTTAGGACGTATCGAAATATTTTTTTATGAATGTCAGAAAGACTATGAACCATTTCCAACCAACCCAATTTAAGAACCTTCTTGAAGGGGTGTTTATTTAAAAATTGTGTCTTCGCATGTCGCATGACCCAGTTCACATACGCGTTAGATAGACAAAAAGTTTGTAGTAAACCTACCCTACATTGACTTTCGTAAATGTCTTCAAAGGAATGCCTTGAATTAAATATCTCACTATTAAACCGGGTATATGTCCTTCCTCTTTAGTTGAACAATTCAACTCCTAAAATTAATTTCAGTTGGACCACAGAACTAGTTACTGGTTCAACAAAATTGTCACTGAATTAAGGTCGAACAAAATTCCCAAACTCAAATGTGATTCATAGAAGCAATTATATTGAAGAGAAATGTTTCAGAGTTAGTTAATTAAAATTTAATTTAAAGAATTTCTTAAAATATTGACATAATAAGCAGACGGCTTATTTTTTTTTCTCTCACAATAACCACCCTGAGGGTCAAATTTACGAGTACGCTGGTTCCTCTGTATTGCAACGAAATAAACCGGTATTTTTTAGAAGTAATATTTCTAATGACGTACGATAAATTAAAAATCTAGCTATTCGTTTATTGATGGTTAATCCGCTAATTCATTCATTGTAAAATATGTGCCCCTGCTCACCCTGTAACCGATTTGTTCATATGCAAGTAGTTTAAATAGTTTTCATGCTAACCATATCATTAGGTTCTATTGGCTGATTACGTTTAATTCGTTCCATGATGTAAGCGAGTAGTTTTAATTACTGAGTATGTGTATAATCTAGTTTAATTTTGGAGCCAAGCGAGATTACAACTACGTTTGTCTGTCCACGCGATCCACGCGTACGTCAGCATTACCAGGTGTGCATTTTGTAATTTGCCCAAACGAATTGAGACATCGTTTGTGATTATTTATGATCAGTGCGCGGATAATAGTGAAACGTCATTTTCTTGATAAATGCATATATTGGACTAGGCATAATTTTTGAAGGGTTAAAAATTGTCTCAATTGTCGTGTATTACATATTTTATGTCCCAGTTATTTTTAATTTATTGGTTGGGATAGTTGTTATCGTTACTGTTAAGAATTGCTGTTCCAACTACATTTCAAAACTTCCTGATTCCGGTCAGTTTATTCTCTTTGCATAAGTTTTCAAGATCCAGCTTATTTTCTTTGCATAAATATTCAAGATCCAGCTTATTTTCTTTGTATAAATATTCAAGATCCAGCCTATTTTCTTTGCATAAAATTTCAAGATCATTTGATTGTTTAATCAATAGAAAATTTAATTTCGCCTCTTTTTAAATAAGAATTATTTTGATGTAAAGAAATTTGATTATCCAAGATGGCCTGGTCTGAAAGATGAACGAGAGGAACGAGAGGATTCCGTTCTGAAATGCAAGATTGAAATTTTGATTTATCTGGAATCACTCATTGTTTCCCAGAAATACCAAACCTAGTTTTTCATAATTATTTATTCATTATGCTCAACTATTCTATTTTGTTTTAAGATTTATTATCACTTTGCATTTGAACTTTGAAAATATCAAAATCTACATGTAGATTGGCGCTTTTATTTGAACTTTTATATGCAAATCGCCGCCGTTTGAATCCCACAATTCTGCATTTATGCCATTACGATCGACTTTGAAGCTCTAATCAAACTGGGATATGCTGATCATTTAGCAATATCACTATCAAGTAGCTTGATTCATTAATTTTTATTATGGAGCTAATCTGTATTATTGAAATTGAGATTATTTGTAGCAAAACAATGTTTGACAAGGAAAATTATGACAAGATGGGTCTGTTGAAACGGCCTTCAAATTTTTAAAATATTGTCTTACAGTTGGATTTTGCTATTTTGTTAATATGCTTCTTTCAATTTTTTCTTGATAAGGTATCTTTCATTTTTGAGCAAGTCATGACCGTAACCAGTTGCCAAAAGCGCTACTGACAGTATTGTGGTCCTTATAGTACGCTATTTTGTGATATTTGTATGTTTTTCTATGTCTCAAAGTGATTCTAGATTTTAGCGCATTATATTGTAAAAATCTTGTACATATTCTATAGATCAATTCCCTTCTAGCGAATCGAGCAGGACTAAAACTCCAATGTGTCCGACGCAATCGATTTATTTTTAATCCACCGAAGAACGTTGTGATTCTCTATTGCATGTAGCTAATCTGACAAGGGCCATCATTCATTGCTGTAATTCACTCACATTAGCCGATTTCATTTGCCCCAGTTCGAAAGTTTGTTATGAGTTGCTCGAAATAATTCATGTCTTGTTTAGTTATTGAATTGAAACGTGTAAATAAATGAAACCTAATAATTTGAATGTTATTGTTGCCTCTTGTACGATTATTATTATTTTTAGTTAAAACCGTAAGACTTGACAAAGGTGCTGATCTCAAACTAAATAAAAGGCATGCCCAAAAAGAAGAAAAGAAAAAGTTGTACTGAGTTTGCAAAAGTTTGGATATTGCAGTATTTGCATCTCGCCCAGAGCTAAACAGATTGTGATCGGTGAATAGTGAAGTGAACAAGCAGTATTTTTTTGTTTTTGTGAACGTTTGGCCTCCCAGTAATTGTTTAAAAGTTTAGTTGAGTGTGGGACTTCCTTAAGCAGAGTCCCCTACGACGAATTTCAACTACTGCCGCACCTACTTCTACATGCCACATCCTTGTTGTGCTCTGGTTTGACCGGGGCTTTGAAGGGAAGTGGTTGACGTCACGTTGTTGCAGTTTGCCCTTTACATAGGACATCCTTACACCGGTGATTGCCCACACACTTGTACATCCTCCAAACAAATATATTAATTAATTGGCACTGTTAGCGCCGATTGCTGCACTTGCACTTGAAAAAGTTTGGAGGTGAAGGATTTTATGCTATTTCAATACTAAGCATTTTTGGTAAGTCATTCATCCATTTTATCTCGTGTTGGCTACTTTATCTATTCGACATTTTTATATGATTTTCGTTAATTTATTCTGAGTGGTGAATATTGACTGATTGTTTCTGATTTGTGAAAATACTTTGAGAAATCAGACTGAAAATTATATATGAAACGTATTTAAATGGGGGTAAGATGCAAAGTCGTACGATGAAATATAATAAAATGATCATAATAAATTCATAACGAATTCATAATGAAGT
>JAQGBY010006728.1:0-12691 GCA_034698785.1 Mycogona germanica
CTTAACAAATAGCTCAGATACAACTGGTCGTTCGACCCCCGCCATAGGCCCCTATCTTGGGGGCTGCTTGTGGGTACATATTGTAATTTGTAATTTGTAAAGCAAGTGCTGTCCTCTGGTGGCGGGCGAGTATGTTGCTGCTCCTTGTTGCCAGGCAATCACACAACACAGGGTCAAAGTTTTCAAATCTTTCTTGCAAACATGATTTTTATTGGTTCCCCCGTCACCCTGAGGACCTAGTACCCTCAGGAGACACTGACCACCTCTGAGCATGGAAGAATCCATCATTCTATGATATTTTGTCTGATTATTTGCTGAATAACATTCTAGCTTCAAACAAAATGTGTTTTATATTAGCAACTTCAATATCCTGGGCTTCACATTTATTGATTAATAATCAGGTTTAGATGAGCCATTAATTCTAGTTAAACGATCACTTACCTAGAAGCTGAACTTGTGTCAGTGCCCTCACAGTTCTGTACCTGTTGGACCCAACCGGGTATGGTACTTTGGTATCAGTCACATTTAGTGTCACAGCTGTCACAGCTATAAGAAGGTGAAAAATATAACCCATTAGTCAATGTTTTGTGCAATTTAAATATATATTTTCTAAAAATGTAATGTGTAATTTTTGATCCACCTTCTCACTTTGAACAAATTCATGCAGACTAGACAAATGGCACCTTTATTCAACTGCACAGTTCGAAATGCCACTCAGGTGACAACACTTTTCGGAATGCTGCTGGTCTAATTTTCTTTTTGTGTATCAATGACTTGCTAGAAGAAAGAAACACTCACGACACTCGTATCGAGGACAACAGAAGCCAGGAATGGACTCCTCGTGGCATCCTTCAATTGGTGGTGGGCAGCTCTGTTGTAGGCAGATGATGTCCATCCGGAAGCAGAAGCAAAAGTCACAAGGATCATCACGGGGAATCTGTTGAGCTGATTGGTAGATACGGCTTTCATAGATGCATTCTGAGGGAAAATAACATTACCAATCAGAAAAATCCTCTTCAAATAAAAATAAAATGAAAGTCGAAAATCCGAACATTAGAATTAATTTTCACAAACGCAAAATAGTGAAGTCAACTCACCACCTTCCTCCAGTGTGAAATTTCCTGGTGGAATTGGAATACCAAATTCTAGAGCACAAAAACGAAAGATAATTTTAGGCTTTAGCAGTAAAAGATGTTCCGTTTTTACAAACAGGTAAAATTTAAAATTGTCATTTTAATTATATCAAAACCAATACAGGTGAAGCATAGTTTGAACTGAAGAGCAGAGATTTGATGAGTATTTTGAGAGATCAACAAGAAAGTATTTTGTGTGATTAAATTAATCAAACCGGAAGCCATCAGTGAACCAGAAATATCAAGGGTGCAAAAAAATGTTGATGTTCCATGCATTATTTTTATTTCTCTTCATAAAATATGTTGACATATTTTTGCAGCAATTATACAAATTAAATAAAGTTTGCTTGGTGATCTTATAATCATACCTGGGTAAGACTCCTCTCCGTATTCTTCTTCAGGCGGTACAAATTGATTATCTGGTGATGGTGCAGCAATTTCGCCTTCCTTATGACCCGATTCTACAGGATCTGGATGTGACAAATGAGGTTCAGTGCCGGTGCCAGCGGTGGTTGGAAGTGGTCCGTGAGTTGGTATAACAGTTGTCATCGTATGGAACAGTGAATCCGTATGTTGACTTGAAGTCTGAATTGGTAGAGCCGTAGTTATGATGTGTTCCGGTAGCAGTGTTGTGATTGTGGTTGTCATTGTTGATGTAACAGACGATGGGTGTTCAGAAGTAGCATTGCTAATTACTGAGATGTGCTCAGTGACAAGTAGTGTTGCAGATGTTGGCAATGTCAAATGAATAGTAGGTTTTGGAGACTCACTTGACACACTGTCAATTATGCTCGATGACTCAGTCTTATTATCACTAATAACAACTTGCTCTGGTTTTTTTGTAATTTCGGTGATTGCATCAACAGGCTTTACAGTGGTTTCTATAAACGGAGGTTGCTTTGTTGTTTCCAGATGACTGTCCAAAGCAACTGGGGGAACGTGGGCATCTGTAACATGTTCAGTGTCTTCTGGCTTCTCAGATGTGGCTGATAATATAGGTTTGACTGATTCGGATGTCGGTTCAGGTTTGATTGATTCGGGTGTCGGTTCAGGTTTGACTGTAGTTGCAATTGATACTTCTTGATGGGGCTTGCTTGATGTCACTGTGCTGACTGGAGACAATTGAGTGCTTGTGACATGTTCTGGGACTACTGGCATCTGAGTATGCTCATCTCCAACATGAGCAGCTGGTGAACTTGTTGTTGCGATTGTTTCATCAGCAGCAAATTTACTCGTAGTTGCTAAGTGGCTAACCAAAAAGATAGTTGGAACTTGACCATCTAACTCATGGTCTGGAAGCTGCTGAGGTTTCTCTGTGCGGGAAACCTCTTCAACAGAAACGTCAGATTTGATGGTTGTTGTAATTGCTTCTTCTTGGGGCATACTGCTTGTTGCTTGCAAATGTTTGTCTGCAGTTACTGAAACATGATCAGGTTGAGAAGTATTTTTCTTCTCCGATTCAATTTCTAATTGAATGTCTTCCTTAGTAGTGGTGGAATGTTCTTTAACTAAAGTCACCGTATGTAAAGATTCAGTAGTTGCTGATGCTTCGATATCATTAGCGGTAGCATTTTGATAAATCGGTTGCACTGTGGCATTTATAGGAGTAATTGAAATGGAACCAGCATCACCAGAAAGGTCTTTTTGAGGTGCACTTGTTGTTAGCTCCAATGTAGGTGGCAAAGCTGTCTGTGAATGATTAACATCTTGCGTGTCTTTCACAGATGTCACACTTTCTGTCACATTGTCTGGTTCAACAGGTGTCTCCGTAGGTTTAGAATGAAGAGACAAAATCGATGATACTGTGACTCTTTCAGTTGCAATTTCGTTTGCATCTGTAGCACTTATTGATTCAGTAGCATCCAAAATCTCTGACTCGATGTTAACATGTGGTGCAGCTGTGGTGACATCAGCAACTGATTCAGGCGCACCTGTTGTAATATGATGTATTGTTGAATCTAAATCAGTGGCATGATGTGGTTTGGTTGGTGGCGTCGCTGTGATAATGCTTATATCCGGTTTGTCAGTAATCTTTATTCCTGTAGGTTCCGGTGTCTGTTCTGCAGAGATCTCCAAAGGACTTTCAGTCTTATGAGGCGAAATATCAGTGGCTTCCAAGTAGACATCATCAAGTGGACTTTCAGTGGTCTTAATCTCTGATTGACTCACATGAATGTCAATTGACAGGTGAGTGGTTGCCTGGTGAGCTGTATCTTTGATAATTCTAGGAGTAGTGGACGAATGTGACTTGACATCCTCTTCAGCTGGAGCGTAACCAACTTCAAGCACTTGACTATCAGATGACAATGAATGTGTGGTTTGACTAGATGGTACCGAGGTAGAAAGAAGTGGGAGACCAACAGTTACATAGGAAGGCTTTTCTGTCTCTGTGACCTGAGATGTGATTAAATTTTCAGTGACAATTAAATCACCTGGCAAGTCAGCTGGTGATAAGGATGTAGTCTCTTCAATATTTGGCTTTTGTATGGGAGCATTTGTGCTATTTATAACAGTATCATTAAATGGTTTTGGGGTAGCCAATCTATCAGAAACAGTGATCAAGTTGACCTCATGCTTATCATTAGCAGGTTCTTTTGAAGATGATGTTGAAGTAAATTCTGTATGTTTTGGATACATTGTGGTTGCAGCTTCGTCTTCTTTCACAAATAACGTGGTTGTTGTCTTAACAACATCAAGTGTGGTGTGACTGTCATCTGGCTGCTTTTCTCCTGGAATCAGGACAACATTCGTGGAATTGTGAATCTCACTTTCCAATTCTTTTACAGGTTCTGCAGTGCCACCTGATATGTCCAAATCTGTGGAAACCTCAGTTACTGGGTCAGAATGGCTTCCAGTTACTTTATCCAATTCTGTTGTGTCTTGGCTAGCCTTTGGTGGCTCTGTTCTGCTCACTGAATCTTCTTGCTCTATGGGCTCTTTGGGAGATTCAGAAGTACTATCAATTTGCTTAGGTGGGCTTACAGTTATTTCCGTTGTTTTTAAATTATTTTCAGAAATCAGTGGCGGTTCAGAACTGCTTTCAGATGGCTGTGGCACTTGAGTAGCATTGTCGAATATATTCTGTGGTTTATCACTGGTTTCTGTGACTTTCAGAGGTTTTGTGCTGCTTGTTATCGCTTCATGAATGTTTGATAAGGTTGTTGGTGCAGTACTGATAAATTTATTTGCAATTTCAGACAAGTCATCGATTATCTGAGGTGGTTTTGTTGAGCTATCAAAACCATCAATGGGTTGAATTTCCTCAGGAGTTATATTTTTATTACTTTCAACTGGAATTGAAGTTGCAAGTGGACTTGGTGGAGACACAGTACTCATGTTGAAATCAATTACTGACAAACCATCTTCAAATGGAGTAGCAATGTCATGTCCTGGATGTTTGATTTTCGAATCATTTGTGTGGATGACTTTCTGTGTAGTGTCTATTAGGCTAGGATCAGTAACTTCCACTCTTATTTCACTTGCCTCCAATGCTGGAGTTGTATGAATGTATTCTACATTCTCTTCATCAATGTGTGAAATCGTTGACTGTTTATCTTCTGATGCAAGTTCTGGAACAATAACAATGGTTTCTGTTGTTGCCTGTGGTTGCAAGATAGCCTGGTCTACTAATGGTAAAACTGTCGATCGCTCTTCCGATAAGAAAAATTGAGCTGTTGTCGTTTCTAAAACTTGAGATAATATTGGGATTTCAGAAGGCTTGATGGTTACTAAACTGGCAATTTCCAATGTCCCTTGTCCTTGTGCTGAATGGTCACATACATATCGAGGACAACAACGACCATCTTCATAAAGTTCATGACAACTCATATTCTTTATGACATCAGGTTTAGTACATTCTATCTTATCACAAGTAATAATACTGTTTTGGCAAGTACAATTTGTTTGACAAACGTGTTTGCTTTGAACCACTTGTCCAATCACATAAGTGATTCCCTCTAAATGACAGTCTCCTTCACCTGGAATACCATCCAAGCTAATTTGAACATGTACTGGTGTTAGATCATGTAAATTTGTGTGGGGATGAATAGTGGTCGACGTGTGGTCCAATGGCATGGTAGTAACCACTGCAATACTTGCATCAGCTTCACCTTCCTTTTCTTGTCCAACAAGCGATGTGCCATTAGGATCTGATGTTTTATCAATATGTTGTGGAGCAGTACTCGTTGAGACCTGTTCAGTTACTACTGAAACTTCTGATTGTGATGATATTGGTGTTGGTTTCACCGATAGCTCTCCATCAGTTGCTGGTCTTTCGTGTTCAGTGGATGGTGGACCTGTTGTATCTGAGCTGTCATCAGGAGCAATGGTGACTTCATTTTCCACTTCGGTCTTATCAGGAACTTTGCTTGGAATTGTCTGTTCACGATGTTCTGGACCATCATCATTAAGTGCTCTAATTGTAGTTGCAAAATCATGAATTTGGGTAGTGATCTCTTCCAGGTCGTCCTTCAAATTTGTTGGGCTAACAACTGGTGGCTGTGATGATTGGTCAATTGCATCTATGTTGTCAGAAGGAATTACTAATGAAATGACTGTTGTTGCTTCAACATCATTTGACGTGACGTTATCAAGAAGAATATCAAAAGGTTTTTTACTAGATGATATTTTTTCTTGGATGTGAGAAACTGAGACTATATCTGGTTTGATTGTGGTGGGTGCATCTGCAGAAATTGCATCTGAAACATTTGATGAAATTCTGGTTGGTGGGACTGTTGTGATGACCACTTTGGCAATATCTGAGGAACTTGAAGTGGAGATGTCTTCCATAACAGAAGCTTCACTAGTTGTGTCTTGCATTTCTGGTGAAAATTTGGCTTGGATATCAGCTGTTATGTATGATGAAGGTTCTGTACTTTCTGGCTTTGGTTGTGGCGTAGAGTCAATCTCATTTTCATTTGAAATAACATTGGATGGCAGATTATCTAAACTCGGTGACTTGGTATGAGTTTCCGATGATTCTGTTGTCAACAAATGTGAGATAAGTAAAGTCGTTCCTAAATCCTCCTCATTTTTTTGAGTATTTTCAGGCAATTCATCATATGGCAATTCTGTTGGCTTCAAGTCAACTACTGCTGGTATTTTTTCTGTAGATATATTGTCTGATTTAATGATGCCACTAGCTGACTCATCAACCAAGTTTGATGCAATCAAATCGACTTGATTCTTTGGAATTGAAGTTGTGCCAATATGACTTTGATCATTTGTCACAGACTGCTTCGTTGGTACTATATCATTATCCATTTCCATTGATTCTGTAGTTTTGTCGTGATGGTGATCTTCAAGACCAGATGTCACGATATCTAAAGGTGGTGATGTGGTGAGCAACTCATCATTTTCAAGAGATCCATCTACAGCCTGTTTATCTTCTGCATCCTGATTTGTACTGATTGTGCTTTTTAGTTCTGACTCACCAGTAGATATTTCAATCGGTTTGTCTGTTCTTTCATCTGACACTATTTTCACGGTATCGTCGACTATTGGTTTATTGGTGACTTCGATAGGTTCTGGCTTCTCGGAGCTTTTATCAACAAATTTATCAGTACTAATTGTCTCACTTGGGGTTTCATCTTCAATTTCATCTAATACTGGTTTGTCTGTGCTGGCTATTTGAATAGGTTTTTCTGAGATATCATGAGCCACTGGTTTCTTTATATCTGCTACATCAATTGGTTTCTCTGAACCATCATCCAATGAAGCAATTGTGACTTTATCTAAAGCCGGTTCTTCCGTCACTATAACTGACAATGCATCTGTGGCACTTTCTTCTGAAACTACTTCATCAATGTCCACCTTAGGAGGCAACTCAGTTCTTTGTTCAGCAATGGAAACATCACTTGTATGTTTGGTGCTTTCTTCAGCTGTTCTATTGAGTGAGACCTCTGTGACATCCTTAATTGGCAACTCTGTGTCAGATGTAATTGGCAAATCTGTGGATTTTAATTCTGGTTCCTCTGTAGCTCCTATAACTTGTGCTTCTTGTGGTTTGCCGACTTCTATGATTGGTCTTTCTGTAGCTCTATCCTCTGACTGCTCAGAGTTTAGTTCAACAATAATCGGTTGCTCAGTTGCGGCTTTATCTGGTTTCCTTATGTCTACTGTAATTGGATGATCCTTAGCATCCTGAGCTAAAACTTCAGTGGTGGATTCGATGAGTTGCGAGTCTGGTACCAAATCAGATGGTGATGGTTGGAGAGGTTCGATCGAGAGAGTCTCATTGGTTGCAGAAGCATTACTATTTTCCTCCACTAGTGGATAACTGGTCGTGACATCAGAACTGATATGTGACGAATCTGTTGTCTGCTCTGTATGAGCTGTAATGAGATGAAAATAAAAAAATTGTGATTTCATGTGACTCATTTTTAACATACACATTTACAACATATGTTTCACTGAATCAATGAACTTACGGCATTCGTATCTAGATGGGCAGCACTGGTCAGACTCGAAGATTGGCTCGCAACCTTTAATTTCTGGATCACACTCTTGGACGGCACAAACCACCTTTCCTTGCATGCAGTAGCAGTGGTCACATGGTCTTCCAGTATGGATGGCCGAACCATCAAAATGATAAATATCATCGATGTAGCATCCTATACGGGGAAAAAATCAAATAATCTGTAGCATTTCTTTTGAGATGTCAATATTAGCTGAGATAATAATAATATAAAACTCATATATATATTTTACCGTTAGTTGGCAGTGATGTCGTTGTAGTGGTTGTTGTTGTCGTGGCTACTGTTGTGCTAGGAGTATCCAGAACATCTGTAATAATGATGATATTTTGATTAATCAAGATTTGATAAGATAACAATCAAATTAGCCATTTCGGAGAGAGAGAGAGATCATGCACACTGACCAGCACAGTCGTAGCCAATAGGACAGCAAATTCCCTCCTTGAACTTGGGACTGCAACCGGGAATATGTAGGGTGCACTGCTGCTGGACACAGGCCGTGTGGTTTCGGATGCAGTAGCAGAGGTCGCAGGGGTCGCTGCGGGTCAGAGGCACCTGACTGCCCTCCATAAAGAACTCGTGGTCCACGTAGCAACCTGAATAGGGCACAGAATCGAAATTACTCAGCAATCAGACTAAAGTAGACTGTGCCAAAACACACAAGTAGTACAGAGTATAGACTCTTGAATCAGATAATCCCCGAAAAAAAGACAATATGGGATTCTTAAAATGTAATGAGTGCCTATCTGCTATCAAAATATAAAATAAAATGAAAACTTAAATTATTTTTAATTACCTTGCTCTGGCTCCAAGATGGCCATTTCAGTGCTTGTGCTGGACAGGCTCAATGCCGGAGTCGTTCCTGGACGTGTGACCGCTTCGCTGGTGATTGGAGAGACGTCCGGGATCATAACCGGAACTGCACATTTTTGGAACCGAAAAATACAGAAAACATCAACTTTTAAAACAAGTTATTTAAACCCATTAAATAAAAATAATAAATAAATAACGAACAAAGACGATAATAGAACTTCTATATGTAAAAATCATTTCTTTCGCAGAGGTTTTACAATAAACAATCTTCAAATGTCATGGAGGACTTGATGATATCAACTTACTGGACTAATAACTTTTAATAGACCACTAATATACCTCCAACTGAACGCCACTTCGCGGCTGCAACAAATAAAACTCGTATTTGGCTGGACATCAAGACATCATAGACATGAAAGAATTTTCAGAGGCAATAACCCTCTTAATCCTCGCTCTGTGAAAGCTCTGTGCTCAGACGCGACACAAGAGTCTAACGACTCTCTCACTTTTTAAGGAAATCTTAAATGAACCATGTTAGACAGCACCACCTTAGCATCACAAAAGATTTGAAATCAAACTCGTAGGGAAGGAAAAAAACCCGGCTAGTGATAATAATAAAAAATGGTGCAGCAATTGACTCGTTTCTCTGCACTCGGCATTGACTTCATTGGCATTCCAGAGTTGAACGCACTTCAATATTTCAGACGTCTGGTGGCCGAATGACTCGCAGGATGGCGCCATCTAACGATCATTGGTAGCTACATCTTGACCTTCCACGGTGCTTTGGAACGACTCAGAACTATATAGTGGAAAGTGACGTCATCTTGGTAGTTCCGTCACAGTAAGTTAAGTTCAGTTCTCTTCTCGGTAAATCATTTCTTTGACGAGAGCGCGTCGTCCTATTAAGGAGGAATCTCGCCATCGAGCAGAAAATTCGCGTTTACCTTTTTCGACGCTAAATTGCGGTACGGGAAGGTAAAACCCAACTAGCCAGAAAATTATTCTCCTATTTTTTCATCCGCAAACTAAAAGTGGCGTATGTTTCGTTCCACTCCAATTTTTATCTCTCTTCCCACTCGTTCCAAATTTACATAGCTCATCATTTCGAATGCATGAATGTGGGCAGAGCTACAAACCAGCGTTACAACAACAACAATATTATAACAACGATATCCTATACTATAAAACTAAGAATCTGATTTTCCTGTTCGAAGACTAACTTTCGAACGACTCTATAAAATAGCATACAATTTAACATACCCCCAGTAGAGACCACCACAATTCGCTAGCGACGGAATTTCAGATCATAATTTTTAATATTACATAATAAAACAATCGTTGCCAAATTTTGGATAATCTCCCTTTCGCTTCAAACTAAAAAATGGCGTCTCCACCTCAAAAGAATGAAATCGTAGATTTCACGAGACAACCAAGTAAACCAGATAACAGTTCCAACCAAGCAAACCAGATAACAATTCCAATCAAGCACCCACCATACCAAATAATATTACCGGAATAATATTTTCAATATTAAAATAAATAAAATAACAATATTAAAAACCATTAAATAATCAAATAGATATTTTTAAAATGCTTATATTTCAATTTAACAATTTTAACCGTTATTTTACGTTTGCGTATATCGTGTGTTATCGTGTAATCTTAAATTAGCCGGTAAATTTAAACAATTAATTTTAATTGGTGGTTCTTGTACATGTATAAAGGCCAGTGCACATTATTTGGCAATGGATGCGACTAATCGAAATGCGAATTGTGAAGGAAAAATGTCTCTACTCGATCCATTTCAGCGAACAAATTGATCTGTCATTGTCAGAATACTGAGTTTATCAATAAAAACACAATCTCGGGAATCACTTGTTGGATCAATTTGAATCAATCCTCGCTTTAACGCCGCAATATTTCGT
This sequence comes from Mycogona germanica, assembly GCA_034698785.1. Lineage (NCBI taxonomy): Eukaryota > Metazoa > Arthropoda > Diplopoda > Chordeumatida > Chordeumatidae > Mycogona > Mycogona germanica. Next base: position 10,345 of record JAQGBY010006728.1, read on the forward strand.
AAGAAACTTTTACAGTTCGGATAACTGACATCACAATAATCTTCCACATAAAATATATCTTCTGTTATTTTAGGCAATATAATTCCATTGCCAAATATTATTCGTGTATAAATTCTGGGAATTTTGGAATTATTTTGGTTGATATTAGTAATTTTAAAAATGATGTTATTTGAAAAATGAAAACATAAAATCACCATTTTGAAGTACAGTCTACTGTACCACAAGTAGGAAATATCTGATACATTTGCTTCTACTGTAACAAAATATATATGAGCAGAAACAGATACATGTTTATATATGTATATTTTAAAGCATGTATCCTGTCTTCAACCTAGCTAGTACCAATCTGTATCATTTTAGAAATCCTCTAATTTAATACAAAGTAAGTTGATGACGTTTTTATACACCTGAACTAATTTAGCGCTCACATAAATAGCATTCCACGAACGTTAAATATAGACATTTTCAAATGCTTTTAGACACTATAACAAATGTTTTATTTTTCCGGTCCATTATACGCAGCGATTAAATTATGGTAATTTGCAAACCACGATTGCGTGTCTGTGTGCTTAGACATTATATTCATGGATGGTGGTGGTGGTGGGGAGGACCCTTCGCTTTTCACATTGTTTCAAAGTTGCTGCCTCCTTGCGTGACTTGGTTAAACGAACTTCGGACTGAGGGATCCTTGGAGGGCGCTAGTGTCGCCAATTGTAGCGCCACCTGCAATTTGCAGCGTCAAACTGCAAGATGGCGCTTATTTTCGCGCGAGGATAGATTGTGGTGAGGTGCCGTGATCGCGGGTTCAATTCCCGGTCGACACCTCTGGAATATTTCGGGCCTTGATAAATTCCTTCACACGCCTTCTTAAGACCTCGGAAATGCGAGTATCCAACAGGTGCTGACGTCACTGACGCCGGGTGAGACGAACTGACGTCACACCTGTGGCGAGAATGAAAAGAGGTGTCGAACCGACGAAGCGTAGTAAGGGAGATTGGATCTAGCAGGTGCTGTCCTCTGGTGGCGGACGAATAGTTCGCTGCTGCCCCGTGTGGCGAGGCAATCACACAATACACCGGTCAGGCTCTGTTTGATTTTATTGGCGAGGAAAACTGAAAACGAACCTGAGTGGTGACGTCTCGTGTTCGACTGTTCGAATCGAATAAATCAGAGTTACGGCGAAGCTTAAGTCGGATGAGGGCGCCACACGCTATAGCGTGTTTGTAGCCCATTGTCTAAATTTAGAACGCGTCGATGCAGTTTTTTTTTCTTCTTCCAAGTCTGCATTGAATTAACATACGCACGCAAGCAGGAAGCGATGGGCCGGCATTTTCACCCCAACCATTTAAACTTGCCCTCGAGAGGGGGGTTACATCATTTTCGTACGGGTCACACAAAGTTCTTCGAAATGGGGCGCGTTGAAAATTGAGTCGAAAGTATTTAGTCGTCCGTCAGGTGGCGGCGGCTCGTAATAGACCAACAAATCCCAATTCACCGCCAGGAGCGCTCGTAACGCGGATCGGGACATAACGAATTCTAAATCAAAAGAATGAAACCAGATTCTAACCATTCCATGTATTTCAAATAAGAAATGACGAAAACTAAATCTGTTTTTTGAGTTACCTAATTTCTACAATTGCACTGACACAATTCCTAACTGAACAAATTAAATTATACAATATTCTTTAATGGGCTAATTTTTTCTAATCAGGCTGAAATGACGTCGTCGATTTCTTAACGCAACCTACATCTGGAATGATTTCCGAAATTGCAGATAAAAAAGCAGGGACAGGTCAACTTGAATGCCGAGTTTCGTGATTTAACTTTTCACTTCTGAAACATTCATGAATCTTTTTTTTTAGTGAGTTGTTGCATTCACGAAGGGTTGCTTTCGTGTCACACAGAAGGGTACAAAAAAGAGGAGAAAATAACAAAAAGGTGAACTATTTAATTAAACTTTCAAATGAATGGTAATTTGCCAGCGGAATCATTCGCATGCCAGGTTCTACAGAATACCTGTCAGGTAATTCATGCGGTTTGACGCGTCGTTATGTGGTTACCTGAGGGAGATGACGTCAAGACTGCGTGCCCTGGGCAAAATTTACCGGCTATTTTACGTTTACACGATAACACGCGATAAACGCAAACATTAAATGTGAAGTAACTGATTTTTCACGTGCTATATACTCTGTAATAACGTCATGCAGTGGTGCCTTAACATGTTTTTTTTTTATATTTAAAAATTTGGATTTTCAATCGTTTGACATTTAATATGTTAAATTGAAAAAGAATCATTTTTAAAATATCTATTTGATTATTTTATGTTTTTTAATATTGTTATTTTATT
>JAQGBY010006729.1:0-12691 GCA_034698785.1 Mycogona germanica
ACCAGGGTAGGGTTTCTCGACTAACTCCGCCAGCAAAGAAAAATGTTCGTCACTCTGTGATTGGCTGATTTAGTGACGTTTCGCAACTTCGAAAGCGAAACGTCACCAAATCAGCCAATCACAGAGCGACGAACATTTTAGTTCGCTGGCGGAGTTTGTCGAGAAACCCTACCCAGAATACAATTAAATATGGAAGCGAATTTTAAAAAAACGTCTGGCTTGGAGCTCCAGGACCTTTGGACTTTGGTTGGAGCTATTTAGCTCTTAACAAGATTAGCATTAACAAGAACGAGCGGGCAGTAATCTATCTTAGTGTGTACAGGGTTGTTATTTTGTTGAAATAAAAAGGATAGTTTAGGGGCACTTGAGGAAGAGGGAGGTCGGAAAATCACTTTCGATTTGAATCCGATTTGAGCCGTAATCATCATGAACAAACTTCACTTGGCGACTCGAGTTTAATTAGAGACGAGCCTATCGAAATCAATACAGCCACCGGAGCATTTTTTTTTATCCCGAGGATTACCTAACAAATATTTGAAATTTATGTTTTCTTTAAAGTTTTGTCGTATGGAAGGACGCAGATAAGGTCCGAGTGAAAAACTATCCAACTAATTGATACTTGACGCAGCAAGTCACGCCAAATATTACTACAAAAAATAATGTTGATTTGCTAAAAAGGCAATGTTAATATTATCGCTCGATCATCGAAAGTGAGATATCGAATTGGTAAGGGGAGATGAGGGTAGGGGGGGGGGGGGTAACACGGAACAATCGTCTGCGTACCTGGAACTAAAGTCGCCTGGCGCAGAAAAATCTCTACCGGTCGAATGTGCAATGAAAAATGAAAATAGATCCGATGAAGAAAGCGATAAACCGACCCCGGCCGGATTGGATTTCACGAGAGCGAGAGAGAGCAAACGGGTTGAGCACAAAAACACAATTACGAGCACAATCGAAACAATAAACCAAATGAAATCCAACTCTCATCACGAACGGACTAGGCAAAAACGTCCGGTCACCACGACACTAAATTAACATTGAAAATGAAACGTTTCCTCAAAGACTATTATATCGAACGAATGACATTTCTAAATGACGTCATGTATTTCAAAAATGGGATATGTGTTTGTGCCCGAGACAGCGCCTAAGGGGCGAGCAGAGTGGCCAACTCTAATTGCAATTAACTGTAATTATATTATAATAAATAGGGTTGTCTATGGTTCGTCTTTCCTTACGCGCTGTTCCGGACACACTGTATATTATATAAACATATAATAAAATTTGGAAACATTGCATTTAACAATCGATGTTTTAATGTAACGATGGTGCGGTCATATTTTGCGAGGTCCGTTCCACAATGCGCATGCGCATATTTCATTTCCGTCGATCAATCGGGGAAATGAAAAAACAAAAAATTCGCCAAACGAGAAGAGCAAAACAAGTCGAATATTAGGCAACTTGAACGGGAACAATGAAATCTTGCCATGTAGAAAATGTGAGCAATGAAGTAATGGACAGTCAATAACAAAAACGACGAACTACATAGATTACCATGTATTGTAAACCGAAATTCTGTTCGATTCGTCGAAAGGATGACCTATTTAGAACATTCAAAGCAATCTTTGGCACTTCAATTATACTCAAAACAATTTCGAATTCGATGATAGTTCGGAAATTGGTCAGAGACAGAGTAGAAAATTGTTATCAGTAAACAATTTATCATTACGACACTATCGATTTGGAGGCGGACAATAACAACTTTTTTAATCTCTCGAACAAAACGTTCTTATGATGGCGGCGTTCATCATTGATCTTTTTAAGTAAAATAGCCGAAAAGCAAAATTTTCTATATTTTTAAAAATTAATTTTGACAACAGACGAATCGAATAGAAATTCAGTCAGGGAAGAGAAGGAGATCGTAAGTGAATGTGTGATGTCATATAAATCACAGAACGACAAGAAATTAGTATGACAAACTACTTGTACATTACAACATATGTATAAAGTGTGAGTGAGTGTACAACGGAAGTGAAATGAAGAGATCTGTGCAACTGATGGACGGGAAAATGTTACGGAAGTTGGGGTCATGATCTTCAGCTGATCGGAATATCATCCGAGAGAGCAGGACTACTTTAGCTCATCGTTTCGAAATTTTATTTTTGCTTAATTTATTTCAAAATTGTTCATTCGGCAGTTCATGTGGCACATAACGTCATTCAGAAATTGTCAGGTGCACATAATTCCAGTGGCGTGGGTTCAAATCCCGCTCATGTTCGATTGATCTCATCGGTGGAGTAACCAATCGATATTTTCTTTCTCTATGAGGATAAATTTTCAATTTACAGTTGGCAAGACAACTTTAAAACCAATCTAACGATAAGATACAATTTAACGTTGCACTAAATGTTGATCACTTTTTTGTTAACAGCATGTGTCGTCTTGCTCTCTCCTTAGATTGCGGATTAAGAGCGTGTGTGGAGGTGCTTGACCAGTCACTTGAGCAGCAGCGCGACTGGTGGTCAAATAATTTTAAATAAATTCAATCTTCAGCATTTCATATTTGTAAGATTCAAAATTAAACGTAAATAGAATAACTCGTTTAAAGTTAACGTTTTATTTTTTGGGCCTTTTGGCAGACGTTCAAGAATATTAAGCTGTGCCTCCACAGCTCGCGATAGACAAATGAAATTAGAAATGGCATATAAATTCTGAAGTTATAGATGCAAGTGAAATATTAAAATAGTGATAATTTTGAGCTACTCGTTGACGTTCATCCCACCCATCACCCACGCCTTGTAGATCCAGTGTATGTGCTGTGTGAAGATTCTGGAGGTGACCAGTGGAGGATGGGAGCAATGAAGGTGGTGGTGGTGGTGGTGATTGGGGGGATGTGCTCAAAAACAGAAACATAAATATTGAGAGAGAGAGAGAGATACGAAATAGATATATATATGTAGAGAAAACACGTTTCTTTTGGTGTGAACGTGTTGATTATAGCCACCTGTGCCTAGACTGCTTTCCTCCGCTGATGCCGTGCTCTGCGTTTTCTGCAGTTTACGAGTACCTTGCGACTTGCTCCTTTTGAGCTCGGCGGCGTGCAATTTACGTGCCGCCGCCGCCGCCGCTGCCGCCTGTTGCTGTTGCGTCGACTGGCTCGTCGTCTGTTGCTGTTGGAACTGCTGCTGCTGCTGCTGTTGCTGCTGCTGGGGTGACTGCTGCGTGTTCGGCTGCTGCAGCTGTTGGCTCTGTCGACCGGTGGTCGGACTGAGGCAGACGCCGTTGATCTAGACGGCGGCGGAGGAGCGAGCACACAGATTTGGGTGAACTTGGTGAGGGGTTGGGGGTGGGGGGACGCGTTTAGATAATTTGGGGGCGACCGACACGCGGTTTGAAGTTACGGGTCGGAACGACCACGGAGTGAAAAATAAAAAACCGAAAAAAAAATATATAATCGTAAAAAAGCCAGCAAAAAATAACTAAATATTTAATTTAAAAAAAAAACAATAAATAATAATTGCTGTGACCTTTGCATTTCCGACTGGATTTTCCAAAGACATTACCACTTTGCTTTCAAATTGAAATCAAACCAGCAGTTTGATATACTCTGTATATCAAACCAGCAGTTTGATATACTCTGTATTCACCTTTTTACAAATCTAACAAATTTATAACTTTTTTATTAGGGTTATCTGATACACCTTTTTCTACCAGATCGTTTTGCATGTAGAAGATTTCATTATTCTGTTTTATTTTTCTGTTTAAACTTTCTAATGTATTTCTATATCTTACTAATCTTACTTCGACGCTTTCCTACTACAGTGTAGTGTGAATCGATGATCAATTTTAGGTGCCTAAATAATTCTCTCCTTTAAATGACTTGCCACTTCACTGATACTTTCTCAAGTTATATTGCCTAAATGACTCGCCCTTAACTTATGCGAAGAATATTAAGATATTTATTTCATTGATCTAGGATGATTTTTTCATTACTATTTTAGCTAGACTGTTTATACACTAACTTGGCGAACTAGGGAAAATGCTTTGATCACTCGATGAAACGTAAACTTGAATATACATACATATAATTAGATTAATTATAATTACACATCTAACTTTGTAACAACACGCCTGACCAGTTGCCAAAAGTTTCGGATTTGGTCAGGGACACTGGATAGTAATACCAGACTCTCAAATCTGATTTGCCGAGACTTTATGTACTGAGTAGCACTACTCTTAATCGATTACTAGTTGCTATGACGTCACAGGTGGGTGCCTGGTAATTACCCAAGATAATCTCAAAGCAGCTGCGTTCTGATTCGTGTGACTTGAGAGAGACGGGCGTGAAGTCCGCAAAAATATTAATGAGCCGAAATGCCAATAGCAGGTCGAGAAATGGAAAGGCGCAGCGCAGCGTCGACGAAATACGAGCAGAACCAAAACAAAATATAAATGAGGTTAACAAAAAAACAAACAAAGTAAAAGTGAAAGTGTAACATGAAATAAATCTCATACTATAAAGCAAAAACAAAAGAAAAGAAAACGACTTGTGTGAGCGGTCACAGTGGCACCATGTTAGTAGAACAATGGGTTCACAAATTGCATACATATATCTCGATCACTGAATTTCAGCCGGTCGCAAATAATTGCAGGTATTACGGTTACATCTTGATTGCAGCCTCAGAAAACATGTATATTAATATTAGCAAATATATTTTCTCTTTGTGTTTAGCAACTATGCGAGGGGTACATTTTCACCAGTACCCCGTAATTGAATAATCTCGATCCCGCGCCGGGAATCGAAGCTGGGATTACCTGAGTCACAGCAAGTCGCATTTAATTTTACGAATATTTCGATTACATCAAAATTAACGATTTCATTCAATTAGAATCATCGCTGGTCAAATGTTGACGGAGGCCGGGCAATCATAGACAAACCGATAATAAGTTCCGTGGGGGAGATATTTCGATCGTTGACAAAACATGAACATGACCATAACGCAACATCGTCGGCGAAAGAAAACACTAAAAGAATGTCAGCGTTCACCGATTCAAACAAAATCGAAACAAATTACAAAACAATGCTCATGTAATATAAAAAGAACGTAGCACAACATCCGACGAATAACAAGTGGAGCCAAGTGAAGTAGGCGATCTCAAACACACATTGTTGGATTTATTCTCAACTAACGAATAACGGAGACAAATTGTGTTAAGACTTATTTTTAAAGGTCACTCATGCGAGTAACACACGTACACACCTGTCAGCGAGCACAAATCGAAAGGTGAGAAAAAAAAGCGTATTTAAGATTAGTAGCGGGGATCAACTGGCGGTCAGCAGAAGAGAAAGCTGCGTGGAACAAGAATGGAAAATGAGTCAACTAATTAAGATTACGGTTAAAATGAGAAAGGATCAAATTGAGTATTTATTAGTGTAATGAAGGAGAAATTAGATAAATGGCGAGTAGAGGTCAGCCGAAAGTCGCAGCCTGAGGCCGGAGTGGAAGAGGCGAAGACGGAGGGGAAGGGGGAGGACAGTAGAGAAGACCTGAAATAAAAATGTAATTTTGTCCTACCCTTGGGTGCTTTGACGTAGAGCCGCCGCATGGCGTTGTAGACAGGACTAAGCGGGCCCACATCTTCTGCACCCGCTTCGCTCCCGCCAAGGTCGATCAAGGTAGGTCGGCCTCCCCAACGGGTAGGCACAATGCCACCCTTCTTCCGCACCACGCTCACGGACTTGGAACGATGCAGCAGGCGGGCGTCGGACGACACCAACTGGCCACCACTGTCCAGGTGGGGAGGGAGACTAGTGGGGGCGACACTGGACATCGCCCTGGGCCTAAATGCTCCCCCGCTGCCCCCCACGTCCGTACTGGTGCAGGTGGCAGACGCCGCCACCGTCCGAATGACGGTGTCCGTACTCTCGTTACTGACTAGATTGGTGATGGACTTGGACGAGGGGATCGTCGTCGGTTTGTTGCTGGGTGGTGGACGGTTGGCGGAGGCGACGGCGGCAGCAGATTTGGCCGCATTTTTCTTTTTGAATGTGAAACCACGCCAGCTGTGACTTCGATTCCGCTTGTACAGTTCACCGGCTTTGCCCTGGCTGCTCTGCTCACCATCGCTGGCGACGGGCGAGTCGGTCGTCACGGACTGAGCGGCAGTCAGCAAGACCGGAGCAGACAGTGATCCGGAGGCCGGTTCGGGTGTCACCACCGACAAGGACTGCTGGACGGACTGGTTAACAACGTCGTCGCCTCTCGACGGCGGATCAACCGGTTTGTTGTTGCCGGTGGTGGTGGTGGTGGTGGCCGAGGAGACGAGGACGGAAAGTGAGCGGGGGGGTGCGACAGTTGGATCGGTGGCGGTGCGTGGTCGGGTCTCAACCGTTGTCGGAATTGTACAATGGTCGGTGATGGATTGATCCACCGATACGGATTTTTGGATGCGGTGTCGTTTTGAGAAGGGGACACGCGGCGCGGCGTCGGTCACTGACTCAACGGCCTCGGTGGCGGTCTCGTCCAACGATAAGTTGTCACCATCGCTACCTAGATCCGAAGCAGGATGGGCAATGACGCTGGTTATGACGCTAGGTGGCGGCACTCGTTCTATCTCCCGTGAGACAGAGAACTCCTCCGGGAAAGCAAATTTGGTGGTGGAAAGAATTGCGGAGTCCGATGACTGGGACGAGATGGGTGGTTCAAGCTGCGAAGGAAATAGTCGGGTTTGGTTAACATAAAGGTCAAGCGAGTACTTGACCATTTAGTCGTAGTGGATGCCGTCATCGAGCCAGAAGTAGATATCGTCACGACAGGAATTGGCTCTTTCATCGCCGAAGCTGCTCAGAGAAGTTATCAAGATGAGTATTAGTGGTGCAAATGTTTACTGCCAGATGAGCTGGGCGTTTCTACTTAAGGAGCCCTAAACCTAGTTACGAGTATCGCTAGAACAGAGTGACCTAATTTTTTCAATTTTGTTCCCAATTAGGTATGCCGTTGGTGAAAGTGCACAATCAGAAAACCGAAACTTAGAAATCAGGTGAAAATATAAAATAAGTTTACAGAAGATAACCAAATTATAAGAATTACTTGGGGGCCCATAAAGGACAAATAATAAATGAAATAATTCATGTTTTTCCAATCGACCACTTCTGTCGCCAGATGGACGCATGACCAGATGAGTAATACAAAACGAAGATGAGGTTTTACCTGGTCCGACGTTGGCGAGCGACACCTGTCCACATTCTCGCCGGAAATGTTGTCGCACTGATTCTTTTTCGGCGATCGAGGAATCCTCTGGTATGGGTCCGACGTACCTGACAGGCGAAATTGTCAGAATGGGAATGAACAACTTGCTCGAGTTTTATTTATTCAGGTAGGAATTAACACCTTCTCCATTTCATAATTTTCTATATTATATTATACTTTGAATCAGCGAATAATGCTGAAAATAAATTGACGAGATTGTAAATGGCATAATCTGTCTGAAATGTGCGGCTATTATTTCAACAAAAAATTCTATTTACATTTGAGTTGAACAACAAATCGAAATACGAACAACAAAATGTTTGTGTCTGTTTAGTTTCCACCTAACATCAACAGACAGAATGGGACTTACAAGAACGCAAACATTTTGTTATTCAATATGTGAAATTGCGAAAATCCCCTAATTACCATATAAATCTGGAGAACCTATGTTGAGAAGACATGTTTTTTGGCAAATATCCACAATGACTAGGCCCGACTCATTACCATACGCCATGCTGGAGAAACGGAAAAAAGTGGGCAAGAAAGAATATGTTGACATTAAACGTACACATGTTCCACAACACGTAATCATAGTCCATCACAATAAAATATTATAGCACACAGATCAAATTCGCACAACCTAAAAAATAAAAATAAATAAAAAATAAATAAAAACAAGCCTTCTTTGCTTTCAAAGCACAATCCAAAGCTCCAACCGACAAATGGATTAAAAGTGATATTAAGAAGTTTTCATTTTTACAACTAACATACAGAAAACTTGAAAATTCACTGCTGGATTAAGAAACAAATATCAAACAATTCAATTAAATAAATTTGTTTTGATCTAATTATAATTTTGCTGCCCTAATATTAAGATTTTTTAATAAATAGAAACATTTTCACACTCCACTCGAAAGTGCATAAATAAAATTAACCAATTCAGCTACTCACAAGTGAAAACATCATTTTCGACCTTTTTGCCTCTTTTCAATAGTTTCAAGTTTGGCTTTGTACTCACAGATTGTAGGATGAGTTAATGCTGACGCTGGTGATCTGACCGGGCGGAGCGCCCTCGATCCAAGGCGTGCTGCATACCAGGTCGGCCTGGAAGCCGGGAGCCTTCTTCTGAGGTCCGGTGCGCACCCGGATAGGAATGAACGTCTCCAGGGAAGGCTTGACGAGAGGAGAAAGAGGACACAGCACCCACAATCAATGGTTATAAATATGTATCCAGTGGAGTTACCCGGTTCGAGAAACACAGGTTTTGCTGAAGTCAATTGTAACGCTTAAAAAGAGATAAGGAACTTAACCAGATTCCTCAGGGCCCACCTTTCTGTTCTCCTCTGATGATCCGGCGTAGGAGCCCTGCTGCGAGGCGCCACCTATCGTCGGTCGGGGCGGATACTCGTAGTCGGGCGAGTATTCGACCACATCGTCCACCTCGTAGATGATAGGAATTTCAAGAGTCTGAAAAGATGATTGAAGAGGTCGCTTTAAATCTAACTGTAATACATTCTATATACTTTTTCTTTCTAATAAAATGTTTCAAATCTGAATGAAGAAGTGAACTCTAGGCTTTCCATTCTCTCGTACCGGGATCTCGACGAGAGTCTCGACTTTGGAGAAGCGGAAGAGGATGACATGGCTACTGGCGTTGGCCACGCACAACAACCGGCTCTCCGGACACAGGTGGATCTGCTGGATGGCCAAAGGATCGTCATCGTGCCCATCCAGACTGCGGGCCTTCGCTTTCTCAAAAATTTTGGCAGTCTTCAGCTTGTATAGGATCTGCAGCAGCACAGCCGACGCGTCCCAAAACTTGAGCGAGCCGTCCGCGTGACTGCATCCGGCAAACATCCGCCACCAATACAGTCACATCAAACCACGCAGCGACACCAACAGATACAATCAGTAGCAACCACACCAAAAATAGAAAAATAAAAAATAATTACAATTAAATAATTCCGACCATATACGATAGACGTACAGAGCGGCGACCCCTATTTGTAATAGTAATATTATAATCAATAGCTTGCCCCGGACTCATCCTAAAATATTATATACAACTATAAGACGTGCTACAAAAATTCCAATCCATAATACAAGCGTCTGAAAATGACGGAGAAAAGTAGACAAACCCGGTGATAATGATGTCCGGATAGCTACAGGTGTTGGTACCCCAAGCGCCTCCGCTGACGGGCCAGGCCTTTTCGCTGAATCCGGATCGCTTGTGGGTGCGGGCGCCAACCGAGTAGAAGGCCGGCACCAGATCTGACGGACAGTTGGCCTGGTACATGCAGCAGGTAACTGGTGACTCGTGCAAATCCATCGGGTAGGGATTCTCAAAGCACAGGTAGCCGGGAGTGGTCAGGTCCACCACCACTAGGTCGTTGTGCAGGAGCACCACAATGGCGTAAGGATCCTGGTAGTCTGGAAAAATATTTTTAAAAGCACAACCATTTTAAGATTCGCAAATACAGCGCGACCTGAATTGCTTTTAATATAAAGATAATAAAGGAAAACGCAAAATACTGGCATGTAACCAAGAAATGATAACCTTAAAATGAATTTGAATTGAATGTGAATCTGGGATGTGAAAATAAATCCACTTCCAGTTAGGGATTACCCAAAACGCAAAAAATTCTTAATCAATATAAACTAAAAATAAATAATTCCATGTTGTTTTTCAAAAATTCGCATTATACAGTAGGTGAAATCTTCTCTCACACTGAATTGGTGTAGAATAAATTAATATATATTCCTGTATAAATACTATTGAAAACATATTTTTAAAAATTAACGAAATAATTCGCATATACCAGTGATAAAAATACATATACATTCCAATATGTATTTCTCAAATATTACCTGAATCTAGACCAAATGTGGTCATGAAGATAACTTGAGGAAGTAGTTTTATGAAGTTTGTTAGAACCCCACGAAGGTAAAACTCGACTCTTGGCGGCTCGCTCCACAATTGAATTAACGAGTGGCATATTGCGATGCTCCATACAATGTGGTTACCTTCTTTACGTACACACGCTCAGCATGGTGCCCGGGGGCGTCGTGCGGGTCAGGCAGAACCGGGTCCCTCAAATCAGCGTGCGTGTATCTATTCAGTGTACCGGTTCTGTTGACATGGCCCAGAGGCCAAGCGATAGACGAGACGCTTCACCCATCCGCACCACCCGACCCTCCTGCTGCTTCTCAGCAACCCACCTTGAAAATGGACAGACGATTTGCCAACGCGCCTAACAAACGCCACGGATCAATCGCACCGAGAAAACGATTTTCCCGATGCCACATTTGGCGATCGAATACAGATCACACTATTTTACCATCACTTCTTCATGCTCAGAAAACAATTGAGCACTACTAGATCAAATAAATTAAATATCAAATACACAAGATTAAATTAATATATACTTTGTACGACCCGTCGTAGCGCAGTTGGTTAAGCGACGGACTGTGGTTCGGCGGTCCCGGGTTCGATTCCCGGCGCGGGCCCTCGATTATTCGATCCCAGGGTACTGGTGAAAATGTGCCTCTCACATAGTGCCTAAGTACCGAGAGGGGTACAGAATGTTCTTGTTGTGACCCGTCACTTCAGTGAATTAAAAAAAAGATCAAAAGCTGCTCCCGTGAGAAAGCAAATACTGCGTACGATAAAGTAATGTGTGATTGCGCCCCTACACGGGGCAGCAGTGGGACGGCAGACTCCAGCAGTGGATTGAAGTAGATAGAAATGGTGTAATGAGTGATTGCCTGCCGACTGGGGGGGAGCAGCCTTAACACATTTAAGAGCAATAAGAGGCATATTAATCGAGTGATGGTTATTATAGGCAGCGCCTTAAAATAACCATAGCACAGAATTTATCAACACTAAGTAGATGAAGATTTCGAAGATCCGTGCTAATGGAAAATAGCAACGAAACAATGAATCGTTCATCACAGATAAATCGCCAACAATAAAAAAAAATGATAGAAAAATGCACACATCGCTGGAATTTCTATCTGGTCAAACAAAATTGTGTCCATTTGATGCATGCCTGACCGTAACGAAAGCCAGATCCACACAGGCTGACCAAAAGTCGCCGATCGCTACTAGGAGCGTCACCATCGTTCAGTGAAGTTACGAACCAACGGGCCGAAAATGGAAAATATTGAAAGCATCAGGCGCCGGAGCACTTATTCATTTCCATTTTCTTTTCTTTCTCGCCGCAGCCCCTTTCTCCTGCCAACCCCCCACCCCCACCCTACCCTTCACCTCCTCTTATCGATATTCTTTGAGCGAATGTTGCGCATTCGATTTGAGGTCTCTCGCTGAGCAAATAAATGTTTTCTCCATTTATCCTTGTGCTCCGTGTTCTCTGACATGTGAAAGAAGGATGGGAGGACGGATGGGGGAGGAGGAAGGAGATCTGGCGATTGGTAAAGATGACGGTACAGGGTGTCATGCGCGCACACTTGTGGATCCGAGGTTCCTTTATTGAAGCTGGTTCCACAAAATATCGGAACTCATACATTGACACTGATCCCATAGAATATATGCACGTATTTATTAGTTGTTTCAGCCAGACGTCGACAATGAGACTTTTCGATCACGTTAACCATCCCCTCTCCTATGATTAAAATTATTCCGTGACAGTAGCCGACATTACTGATCTGACTAATAAGATTTTCAACGAATGACCTCATTCCAAGTTTTTGTTTAAACTCCCTTGAATTTATTTTAATTTTCCCCCTGGTAAATAATTTATAGAAACAATGAGGGGAACAACATTATATGGGGTAGCAGTTAAAAGAGCAATTGTCCATGAATCGGTTTGAGATACGAAAAAAGATGAGAAGATTTGACTCACCGCTCTCCCAGGGGCTCTCGCAGAGGGTGATGAAATCGACCACGTTGTGCTCCATCTCCAGTACAGTGGTGGTCTTGCCATGAATGACTGTCAGACTGGGCGTGCGTCCGGCTCGGTCGTGAGGAAGACCGCCAGAGAACACGGTGAACATCTCCCTGGATTCACACCAAAGAAAAAATAGATACACACATCACATCTTTACTGTATTCCGTGCTGATTTTACATAAGATCGAGGCCGATTATCAGCTGGGTCCATCAGGAATTCAATATGACAGCAAAAAGGAGCAATCACAGATATCAGATCACAAACATTATGCTTTTTTGTGCGCTGCTAAGCATTTCCAAAACTAACGTATTGGCCGTAACAAATATATTTACATAATATTATTTTTAAGATGATCAAAGAAATCTCTATATATAAAAATGAATGTATGTGAGTATGTATGGATGTGTATCCTTTATAGACTCGAAAACTGCTGGACCGATTTCGATGATTTTTTTTAACATTGGCCATAGTCCCGGTCACATTGTTACGGAAACAAAAATGTCTAGACATCATCAGATCGCTATCAGATCGCTATC
>JAQGBY010006730.1:0-12689 GCA_034698785.1 Mycogona germanica
TATTATTATAAAAGCGAGTTCGCCACTCGGTTCGTCTTCTTCATTCGGCCTGTCCCGAATTCACCATTTCAGATTAAAAAAATATGTTGATCGACACCTGTGCCAGTTTTCGTGGGAATCCCTGCATTTTGCAAAGCTTTGTACAATAAAATATATGTAGGCATCCATTTTATTTACCCACTATGTATACTGTAAACACTAAAATATCATAGAAGTAGGTAGGAGCCGATGATAGTTAATTACTCAGATGATTGTAGTTCTGCAATCCCCAGCCATCTGAGTACCTCAAATATCTGTTTGTATTTTGTCTTGTTTAAAATTTTAAACGTAAATATTGAAGTGTAAATATTGGAACGTAATTTCAGGAACAATTTTGTTAATTAAAATGTTGTCGTCAGCCAATTTCAGTCTGAATATGAATAGAGGCTCTGTGGTTTGTTTGCACATTGTTATTGCATATGTTCTCGGACCCCAAGTACCAACCAAAAAATAGAAAGCTAGCAACAAGCTCAAGTTTAGATGGGTATATGGTTAAAAGCCTGGGGAAGATTAAGGTAATTCGAGAGAAAAATGAAAATGATAATTGCATCAGTGCACCTGAAAGCTGTGCGTTCATACAAATTAGAATTATTTTTACAATTTACAAATAATTTTGGAGAACCAAAAAGTATTTCTACCCAAAAAGTGCCTCAAGATCCTCACAGTATTGGGAACGTCTGGAAACAGGACTCACCGGTACACCACGATAGTCGGCGTACCTGCTGTAGAATATGTAGGACACATTGATGACGTCTGGGCTCATGGGGAAGACGTTGATTGGTCGATAGGGCGAATAGAGATTTCCTCCCAGACTATGCGAAGACGTTTGAAAAAACAGGCAGCAATTTTTTTTAATGACTTGTCTCAGTTATCAATATCGGTAGAATATAAATAAAACTTACCTGTAGCAGCCGTATTCTCCATAACAACGAGTCAGAACCAAACCTTGATTAACGAGAAATTTTTAATTGCGATATTAGACGCGTAACATCATTTTACATTCACATTTTCATGGGCTGCATTTTGATTTTTGCTTTTTTTTAAACAATTCTACATTTATAATGAAAAAGTTATTTGAATGGGAAGTTCTATTTATAATTGTGTCAAATATCTTAAATAAGCTCAGAGTTCGATTGTTTCTCGGATTTATTTTTAATTTTAAATAGATTACATTTTTGATCATGCCTAGTTTTATTGGATGTATATCTGAATTATGCTCAGTCTGATGAAATGCATGTAAATCTTTTAAGAACAGGGTAAAAATGGGATTTAGAAAACAAATTCAAAAATTCTCATTACATTCAGTTGATCATTTTTAAATTTCAAGGTATTCATTTTAAGCACCACATTTTTTGTTTTTTAAACAAGTTTTTCTCATTATTTTGAATGGTTGGTTCAGTTTCGCAATAAATGTCATGCAGTACCCCTCCAACTGGTTTTGTATAGCACCACCTTATTGAACATTAAACTTGAATAGGGTTTCCTAAAATAAATCTGCTCGACCACGAATCACAGAAGCCATTCTTTGAAATTTAGCTTACCGAAAAATTGAAGAAGCGCTGAGAACATAATCTACTGTATATATAATTTTCAATAACCGTGTCGCTATTTCCTAGGCATCCATTTGCTTTTTAAAGTGCACGGAGAACATCAACCTAATTGTGGCTCGATTTCAGGGTCCGCTCGGTGCGTAAATGGCCAACTGGATGGAAATATCAGATATTTGCGACGTAGTTAGCGGTTACCAGTCCCTCCACTACAGATCAAAGGCCAATCGCGGACGCGCGTTTAATTGATGTGGCACGATGGTCGTGGACTCGTCTTTCAATGAATTTTGTTGACACAGTGGTGTTTGACCTCTCCTCGCCTTGCCCCTGACAGCCTACTACAGTGGGCTGTCAGAGGCAGTGAATTTAAAGTGGGTTAGTATTTAGTTTCATTTGACGCTAAGAAATTAAAATCAATGTCAATACATTTTTTCGTGAAAGTCAATAAAAACAGACGCAGATTGGCGATTGGGAAGAAAGGAGGAATCCAGAATAGTTCTGAGATTATTTAGAGAAATAATTGAGGGACTGGTTGGGAACAAGTATATTTTTGTATTTTCAAATTGGCGCTCATCTTGTATTACCAAATAAGAGTCGAGTGTTGGTGCCATCTAGTGGGTTCGAGGCTGAACGAAGTGGCGCCGCACTACGTTTCATTGAGTTTTGATTCTAAAACCTATTCAGCCTGCAAAGCACAAACCGGATCAAATTGAATTAGGCGCGTTCAAAACGTCAACATAATCATGGTAGAATTATTTGCCAAACGTTAGTTAAAATGAACGCCCCCCTGCTTCTCATACTCGGATCAGTTCGTCGTGTGCTAACGGATGGTAACAACCAGACGTTGATCACAATCGGTACGAGGTTGCGTTAAAGTATAAAGTGTTGCTTGACAGCAGACGTCTGGCGAGTTATTCAAAGTCACGATTCACTTCAATTTCGAGCGCGTTTATGCTTCAAATGTGAATGGAAAATCCTTAGTGGGGTGTTCAACAGCCAACCAGTACGGTGGTGGTATTTTCGTGCCTGTATTTGGAAATGAAAATGTGGCGTCGTCGCCTAAATATTCACATTTTTACGTCAAGTTAAAAGGCTAGAGGCGATTTCGTCGGTTGCAAAATTATAACTCAACAGGACACTTAACTCAAACTAGGCTATAAAGGGATTAAGGCCCCATGTCGTGATTGTTGGCCGTATGGTAGGCCGTTGCTGCGCCAGTGATAATGGCAGATGCCTCTGCTGCCGTTCCAATGCCGGACCAGAGCAGTCCGGTGGCGTCCCCGACACAGTCCGGTACTGTGCCAGCATGTAGCGACGACTGGCTGGCCAGAGCCAAACGGGAATTCCACAGCCGTCGATTCCTGAAATGCCGGAATCTGCCGCTTGACGTTACGGAAGAGGTAAGACCGTTTTTCGTTTATCTGTAGTGTTACCAAGCGAGGACGCATCATTGATAGTAATGTGCGATGTAGTGCAAGTTTCGTTGGTCGGGCGCGCCAGGTTGAAATGTTTGAATTGTTTGCGCGCTTGATTGATACGTTTTGCACTGTACCAACGGTCACTGAAGGAATAATCGCATTTGTACGTACGCTGTTGGGAATATTTGCATTTTGTGTGCGCATTACGGTAAATGATTTACATTTCTTGGGCCTACGCTTAGAATTTTTTTATTTCATTGCGCCGAACTATTATAAAAGTAACTCCCTGTATTTTAGTTCTTGTGCCCAGAGTTGGAATAGTTGCATTTCACGCGCAAATGTTGTAAGGGTGAACCCAATGCGATAACTGACCAGGGGTTTTGTTCAGATTAAAGGCAGCCCTTAATATATACCGTATTCCAAACGTTCCCTCGATGCACCGACTCGAGTCAAGCAAGATGATAGATATTGAGTTGTGATTTGTGCGTGCGTGGGTTTTGTAAATTCTTGTTAAGCGGAATAAGCGATGTGGGCTCCCTAATTTGTGCCATCTCAATTTTGTAGGAAATATATTACGGCAGCGATGACCAATTATCGCCTCTCCATTTCCATGGTTGCTCGGCTGCCAAACACTCGATGGCAAACGCTGGCGTATCGATATTCTGTGCGCGCTAGGTCCACCCTTTGGCATGATGGTGAAGTACTTAGGCAGTCGTCTTGACAGGATACGTCAGCGGCAACCTTTCACCTTTTGAGAAACCTTTCGAAAATTAACTTGCCGGATACCAGTGAGAATAGAATCGTCCAAACTGATGTCAAACCACGTTGATTTTGTTTCGTAGAAAAGTTCTCATGATCTTCCTATGTAAGATTATCAGATTACAATCAATCGGGTGTGTGACCAAAATTCACATTGTGTATGTGCCAAAATTCACAGTGTGACTAATTTGGTTGGTGTGTCTTACCGTTTAATCTAATAAGATAGCCAACGTTTAAATATTTAAAATATTTTTCAATTGAACGACAATTTTATCTGTACACAGATAAACAGGTATGTCACGCGAACTTAAAATCAAATTTAGTCAATGGCGCATGTGCGTACTTTGAGATTCATTTTAAGAGGTGGCTGGTTCGAGGTTCACTTTCTAATTTTTTTTAAGTGAAGGAATCGATTGTATCTCACTCATGACAAAATGGTTTTGTGTGGTTTTTATTAATGTAACAAAACGTTAGAATATGACGTCTGAATTATGATAAAATAAAATGGAAGTTGTGCCCGGGACAGTGCCGGACGAGAAAAGACGATTAAGAAAGAGTTGGTGATAACTCTTCTTGGCGATCAACTAAACTAGAAGAACGTGGGAACTGACAATACATTTTTCACGGGAGATATATATGGATATGGTAAATTTGTTGGATCGTCATATCGTCTATCGTCAGTTTCCACGTTTTTCTAGTTTAGTTAATTCATATTTCAAAAAATAGTTTACGGTGACTATTATTTATTGTAAGAAAAGTCATCGCCAACTCTTGTTCGTCTTTTCTCGTCCGGCGTTGTCCCGTGCACAACTTCCATTTTATTATACGTTTATGTGGCAAAAATGTGCCCCTCGCCAGTGCCTAAGCACCTTGTACAGAAACTCCTATAGTGCAGTGACTACAGTGAAGGGGAAGGGAATCATTTTATACTGACAGTTACAGGGTTATGAAGAATGTTCTTGGGTATGGAATTCCTGAAGAAAAAAGCCATCTTGAAGCCCGCGCCGGAAATATAATCGACAGGTTACACGGACCTTTTGTTCATCATTGCTTTAAAAACCAATTTGAAAGTGTCAAAATCTGAGCAAACATTTGCGAGTCCCGAGAGTTTAGGAACCTTTCTGGCGGTCCAACTATTCGATCGCCACTGTTTGGCATTTAATCCAAATCCCCTGTGTGCATGTGTGTGTGTGCAGGGGATCCAGTGACAAATTGCCTCAAAGTTTCAGTTGATTCCTTTTAGCGGAACCGGCCGATCGAATGGCGACTCGTTAAAATGTTGGATCCAATTAGGGCCTCCAATTCCATCTGCATTCAACGTCAAATCCACCACCCCATCCATGTCATACCCCATCCGCCCCTTTAAGTGTGTTTGTGTGTGGTGACCTAACGCGAGACCCGCTGTCATGAGGGCCCTCGACGGTGACGTCACACTCATTTAATTCCGGAAGACTTAAGTGTATGCCCGTAGCTAACGTCAGCTGTGGTAACGCCACTTACACATCTTTTTTTTTGGAACAGATTAGTACGAAGGTTTGATGCTGAATTGGGATAATTGGGTCGTGCGGTTCATGGGTGATGCGGGAGCTGTCAGACTGCGGGTGATATAATAAAAAAGCGGCTCTTGTACGGAACAAATGGCGAATTTTATTTTGTATGTTCACATGAACATTGCAATTTTTGTACCGTTCTTTTTGGTTTGAAAAAATATGAAATTTTGAACGTGCCGGATATGACTGAAATATCGTGAACTCAGGATTGTGACGTTCTTTTTGCATGGAACTTTGGTGTAGACGGGCGGCCGCTATCTTGACCTCCTCTTAGCCCAGTCGGTATTGCGATTGTGGCTCGGAGGTCCTGTGTTCGATTCACGGCGCGGACTCTCGACTATTCGATCCCGGGGTACTGGTGAAAATGTGCCCCTCGCATAGTGACTAAGCACCAAGTGGGGTACAGAAACGCCTGTAGTGCAGTGACTACAGTGATTGGGGGAATGAAATAAAAATTAACAGGTCTTCGGGACGAATCACTTTTCTATATATTTTATTTTATTCAACGTGAAATAAATTATAATAAATCTTAGATATAACATAGGGTATAACTTAACCTTTTGCATGGGGAAAATCTCTCGAGCAGTTGCTAGGAGTCTCCGCGGAACCATTAATGAGCCCCTCGCGTCTCTCGTTGCTGCTACGCAAATTTGAGATTTGTGAGGCGGTGGTGGGTAGGAACCAAATCGCGATTTCCGGTCAGAAAAATGAAGCGTTGGCCGCAGTGGCGTGTTCAGGAAAAATGGATTAACCATCGCCGGAAGCCTGGGCTAGGCAAAATTTCCAGGTCGCTCACCGGGGGGTTTTGAGCGCTTAAATCAAGCGGTATTCCCCTTAACAAATATTAAAAACCATCGCCGGTGTTATGGTGTTAGCGCCATTATTTGATTACGACGTTTTATTTGATTTCATTTTATTTGCGTCACATGATAAGAATCGAATCATTATTCCGTTATACCAACGGGTGCCACAGTAAAACCCCAAACTAACCTAAAATTCCGGTCGCTGTTTGTTGTTCATGCAGCAGCGATGTTGAATTCGGCGCCGGTTTATTGGCAAGTGTCATGCCAGGCTTCGTGGTTTTTTGGAAGCGAGCCGGCTCAATATATAGCACAAGAGTCGAAAAAATAAATAAATATATATATTTGTGGGGCACGGGCTCCGCCTACTGGACAAAAAATACACACATGGCCACCGGTGGGAATAAAGGGCAACAGAAGTAGAGGGAAAAAAATCGCCGGTCCAAAATTAGGCTGTTCAATGTTATTTTAGTTTTCGGTCGCAGTTTCAACCGGAGAATTAGTTGACGGTTGTTATTTTTCTGCTCTGTTGGCTCACTTTTGTTTTTTGTTGTTTCTTTTTCGAGAAACAATTTTGGTTGGTGAACTAATTTAATGGCAGACCCTATTATTGGCTTTCATTCTGTTCCAGCAATAAAATGTGCTGATAAATGAACGACCTGATAAATGCAATAAATACAGATACAGCTGGTTTTAAATACAACCTTTTCACCACTGTTATCGGTGAAAATTCAGACGAATATTTTAAAAAAATGCGACATAAATAACTCTTAACTTCGAAAAATGTTACCAACTGTTTTTAATACTGTATACATGTGTATTATATACAGTAGTTCATGTGTTTAGTAAACGCACATGGCAACGTCTACCTACACCGGATCCCTTTTGTTTATTTTCGATTTCTGAATTCTAAGAAATTGTTGTTGGATATTCTATATAATACGTGTGTTGATCGGCTCAATGTTTGGGGGTAACATGTTGCGAGTCAAAAATACGTATTGAAAAAATTGGTTGTGGCAGCGAATTGGCTTGGCACCAGAAACTGCTTCAATTAATATTTTAAAAAAATGTTTGGTTTATTTTTTCCCCCCTACCAGAGTGTTTTAGCCATGTGCGAATGATATTTTCCCCCCTTCATAAATGGCCTTGGTTGTTACGAAACTGTTCCGACAAATCTTCGCCGGATTCGAACCGACAATTTCAAAATACAATTTCATAAGTTCCCCGAGTGCCGATTCTTTACGCGGCGATTTAAAAAATCAACCTTATTTTCGGTCACACCATCCGCGGCTGATGCAAGGAGCTTTCGGTAGGTACTCCAACCACCCTAATCAGCGTTGTTGGCACATTTTTGTTCCGAAATTATTGTTGCCGACATGAATTTTGGCATGTCTCGTGTGCGTTACCTATGCGGTTCTGTATCTGACGACAAATCTCTTGTCTTCGGTCGCCCAATAACAGAGCAGCTCTTTTACGCGAAGGAATATTTATCTATTGGCAGGACCACTCAAGACCACCCCCCCCCCCTCCCCCCACCACTTGGCTAACCTGACTTAGTCATGAGCTTCACGCATTTTTCCTCTCGCTATTTCCTGCGCCCATTTTTCCGTTTCTCTTTTTTTTGGCCCACATCATTTTAGCGCATCTCACGATTGACATGTAATAGGGTCCTCCGTTTCTAGACTGGGCCGTGCCGAGTCGGACCAACAAGAGTCGCTTGTTGGAATATTGAGATATCGATACACCTAAAACCCCTCCAGGAGCCGACCTGGTAATTTTAGCCTACCCCAGGATTAGTATAAGTTACCTACCTAGGCAAGGATCTTTGTCGTGTTCCTGGAATCGTACAGGCACAGGTCCCACGGCTTTACTTCCATTCCGAAGGAAGATGTGCGTTGGAACTTCTCTCGTCCAAAAAAATTCAGAAGGTCTCTGTCGGGAATCGAACCCGTGATCACTGGACTAACAGTTCGACACGCTAACCTTTACGTCACACGAGACCCTCCCCCCCGTTTTGTTGGAATAGTCACAATAAAAGACTGGGAATTTGGGCGCGTTTGATTTTGAGTACCGATCTGGCGTAACCTGCCATGTTGAAATGCGCGCGCCACCCAGTGGCAAAGCGCCTTTCCCATACTGGTGGTGATAATTAAAAATCCGAAGATATGCCGTGGAATGAGCGGATTAACTGATCGCGTCAATGTAAGAACTGGGATATGCGCGCGTTTCGAGAAAGGAGAGTTCGGGAAAGCGACGAAGAAGGGGTTGGGGGAATGGGGGTGAACTCGGGGACGAGGAGTGGAGGAAGATGTAAGACGCGAGCGGAATAATTAAAGGCGTTCTTGTTGTTTCGAGCCAGTGCATCCCGCTTCCTGAACATGGGAGAAAAAAAATATTTTCGAAGGTCGAGCAAACCTCTCTTGGTCTACCGCTCAATGTTTACTCGAAACTAGACTCTGAGAGAAAATATATGGCATCACAAATTAAAAGAGTGCGATGCAGTACTCGTACTGTTTTCAAAACAAGCTAATATCATACTCTGGGGACGCCCCACGGCGAGTTTCCCCACGGGGTTCTCAATTTGGTGAACCTGGTGCTCTGGGCTTGGCACTGAAGTGTCGCACCCAACTCCCTTTTCAACCCAAAGAGCTGGTTGCAAGCTATCGCTGCTCTTGAATGTTACAGTAGTACGGCACTGAGATCGCCAATCCGCAATCCCGACCATAAAACGTGCCTATGGTTGGATTGTGATCTGTTATGGGATTTCCCCATCAGTGTCGACACTCGAGGCAAACACGTACACATGTACCCGTTGTATCGGTAACAATTCGTACCTCTCATCTCAGTTGGTCGAGAGACCGACTCGTGCGTTTGATTCCCTGCGCGGGGCCCAATCTTTAGTTGGATCCCGGTTTACTTGGTGAAAATGGACCGCCCTCGAATTGTGTTGACGAAAGTGTCCCGTGGTGTTGACCGCAAAATTCCCATTGAAGCTATCCTGTAATGAAGATGCCAGCTCTGACCAGTTGGTCATCCCTCTCTCTCATGGTCAGGGAGGGGCTCTGATCGAGTGAATCACGCGTCACTCCTTTGGGTTAATCTCCCCTCGGGTGCTGTATGGGCAAGTCATGTTGATACGATTTACCCGGAGTTCCCCTCTACGGTCGCGTTGGTCATTCAAGATTGGTGACGGTGCGTGCACAGATCACGTGTCGTTCTCAATCAACCCTCTTTCCAACTCCTGACCCCAGCACGTATTTTATCCCCTTAGCAATTATAGTAATAGGCAATAAAGTCGGGGGACACATGACCGGTCACCTGACTCGGGACATGTCAGCCCACATGCACGGTTGGTGAGTCCATGCAGGAGGGCCGCACTAGAAATGAATAGAGTGCAAACTATAAAAAAGACATTTCCGAGTATTCTAGAATTTTCCTTTTTGATTTTTTATATTACGGACGAACATTCGCTTTTGAACTGTCAATTATAAAAGTTTACAAAAAAAAATGAAAAGCATGATGCTGGTTTTGTCACCCTCGAAAGTGAGCGAAAACTGCGATTTGTAAGATAATTTTCTTTTATTTGAATTTCTTAAGTTTTTTTGTTGTTTTATTTTTATAAATTTTTCTTTGTGACGTAATTTCCAGTTTGAAGTAAAGGTGTAGAGATGCTCAATCACCGGTGAACTTCCTTAACAAACATTAAAAAAGAGTAGAGTAGGTGTTTGGCGTGCTGTAAACTAGAGATGTGATGTCAGGTTTGATGCATCGAATCCCAGAAGAAGGAGAAGGGTTTGTGTGCCAGCTAGACTGATCGGAGAGAGAGAGGCTCCAAGGTGGAGAGTTCCGTTCCCCCATCTTTCCCCCTTCTCCTCCCCCAATCCCTGGGTTTTCATCGTCACCGCAATCTGTCTTGTCCCGTGTTTGAGTCAAACGACCCTGAGCTAGATAGGACAGTGGTTGCCATACTATGTCGCTGACGTAGTCACAGAGTAAGTGATTGCACAATGCGAGGGTGGTACATTATTACCAGCACCCTGGCATCGAATAAACGATGAAGCTAAGAACCAGGGCAGTGAATCAAACCCGGGATATCGTCTGAGGGCGCCATTTGTGATCTGGTCTCGCAAGCCTTAGCAAATGTTTAGTGTAATGCGCATCCCAGTAGGGATAAGCGTGTTATTCCGCGTGTCCCACAGTCTGCAACTCGCAGCCCGTACACGTACTCTAAACCCAAATACAGCGCGTGACGTCACAGAGATACGGAAATTGGCCGCTGTTCTTCTCTATTAAGATTGTTATCCGAAAGCGAAGAAAATTCGTTTTCTACTTGTAGAAGGCCTGACGGGAGGGGGAGAGAGCGAGAGAGTGAGGGATAGACTGCCTGGTGAGAGACCATTAACATTCTCCGCGACTATGTCATCCCGTTTTAGCTTACCTTGCTGTCTCTCCCGTAATTTGCGCCACTTCTAGAAACCCTGCCTACTATAGTGGGACATTGCCTATACATGGACAGCACTTTCAAAAATGGTCGCCATCTTAATTTGGAGGCTGATTTACCTTGGAAGGCAGATTCGGGCGAATTCCAGGAGATTATTGAGGGTTGAAGAAATTGGAGAGTCTTCCCCTCCCATGCGGGTGCCTTAATGTAAAAATGAAGTTAGTCATTTAATTTTAATTGCGTGCCCTTACTTTGCTCATTTTTATTTGAACCTAGTATTGTTTTGGACTCCCGGCAAAACGCTTTGAAAACTACAGCTTCTCATTTTTGGCGGCGTCCAAGAATAGGCGAAAAATTAGTGTTGAGGACTAGACGGTGATTGCTAATCTTATAAACCCCATGATTGATATGTACATGTATATCATACATTGATCCATGATAAACACAGTTTGGAAATAGGACTAAACGAAAAAAAATCACTGAAATATAAAAAATTATTTTCGGAAATGCAATTTGATTGTTAAAATTGACATGTCGTTTCTATTTCAGTGATCTCTCAAAATGTCAAAGTAGCATTGGGTTCATTGTAAACGCCGATTCCAGGACATTGATTGCGTCAAGGATTTTCATCAATTGTTGTAGGGTCTTGAGTTTGGCCAATGGCGAACTCGATGACATTTATAAACGGGGGAAATCGTCTTCGCAGTTTGATTGGCTGATTGCCAAGAAAATAAATTCCATCATTGAATTGTCTGAGTGCGCACATCGTCTGCGTCCGTTCCAAAAAAACAGTGAAAGTTTGTTTTGAGAGAATTACACTACTAGTGCACTTATCCGACTCGATGACTGAGCGCTTTTACTAACCCCAACGAACCGATTCCGTAGATCATCAGTCGAGGTTTGCAATTTTCTATTGAGAAATTTAGCAGACGAAGCCACCGATTTTGTATTAAAAATCTGGCGACGAAAGAGAAAATATTAACCTAAAAAACTGACCAGCGAGATTTAATATCTTCAACAATCCAATAAACACGAGGGAATACACAGTTAGAACACAATAAATATAAATTTATAAAAATTATAAAATTGAGGTCAAAATGTAAAACAACCGTGTTAATTATATTCAATAATGGGGATGCAAGGTGGAATATACATACATTATGAAAAGTAGTAGATTACTGCACCGAATCCGTCAGATAAATACAATTGCAAAAGTGAAAAAGTTTTTACTTTTCCGCATGTATATTCCACCTTGCATCCCCATTATTGAATACTATTTTTAACACGGTTGTTTTACATTTTGACCTTAATTTTATAATTTTTATAAATTTATGTTTATTGTGTTCTAACTGTATAGTTGGATTGTTGA
The DNA here is from genome assembly GCA_034698785.1 of Mycogona germanica. NCBI lineage: Eukaryota > Metazoa > Arthropoda > Diplopoda > Chordeumatida > Chordeumatidae > Mycogona > Mycogona germanica. The sequence continues at coordinate 11,924 of JAQGBY010006730.1, forward strand.
ATATATTCTCGTTGTTCAGTTTTTTTTAGATTAATATTTTCTCTTTCGTCACCAAATTTTTCTGTGTCCAACATAGAAAATGTGTCACCCTAGCGTTGAGCTCAATAGAGCTTTGTATATGGGGTACAAAATCTCCTGTATTTCTTCTGTTTTTTGGACAAAATATTTTATCGAGGCAATACAGTGAAGTATGCATTTGGATCTATCACCATTTGGATGACGCAATTAAAGCTTCCCATGGCCTGCTATAGGTTAAACAACAATGGCGGCGCGTCCTCGTCGAGGCGAGGACATTTGCAAGTCTGGCCAGTTTTAGTTTTGCGTCTATGTTTTGTTTCTATTTTTTGTGACTGTTAAACTGGAAAACCAGTTTGTGGTGGCCATGAACGTGACAATGGAGCGCATTATCGACATCGCTATTAGTCGGAACGGAAATTGAGTCTGCCGCCTGATTGAAAGTGAAAGCTTAGCGATTAGGCCTTTTTTATTTTTTGACTTTGAACTCGCTATGCATTTTCTGAATACTGAGAACAGATCAGTTCGGCTGGTGGTTTGGGAGGACAACGTGTGGGCACAGCTATTTCAAAAGGACCCCTCATGTACCATTGTTCTTATTGAATACAAGAGGGATTCCCGGCTTTGCCTGGGTTTACAGTAACCACCAATGAAATAAAAAATTAAATGTTTACATTTACCGGCTATTTTACGTTTACACGATGACACGCGATAAACGCAAACGTTAAATGTGAAGTAACTAATTTTTCAC
>JAQGBY010006731.1:0-12688 GCA_034698785.1 Mycogona germanica
AAGAGCTGTTTTTTTATATTCTGCTGAATCCTCCTGATATCCCCGAACCGAAACTGGGAAGGTTTGGGAAACCTTTATTCACTGGCCGCACAACTCATGGGGCGCACCAAGTAACGGGATTTGGATTCTGAAAATAACATTCAGACTCATTACACTTCACCCATTCCACGAATCCATGGCTGCCTGTCTGACATAGAATGAAATTCTTCTATTTACTGGCATTTTACAAACAAATAAGGTGTTTTAACAGCGCTGCCAATCTCACAAATTAAGCCAACAGTGGTAGATTCTTCGAAGACTCGTTTATTTGGGCACGCACATAGAACTCGCTTTCCAAGTATGCTATCTTAATGTACACTGGATCTCATGAGAATACATATTGTACATACCCGTATGTTTACGTGTATTGTGCATTGAGAAGTCTAGAAAGAGATTGCTTCATCCTATTAGGTTAGCGATTGATAGCTTCTGGACATGGAGTTGCTCGAGGCCAATGACAAAAGTTGAGCCCAACGACGATCACAGTTGTATCTTGAATTTTCTTTTTTGGGTTTGTGCGTTCGCTCGATCAAAAAGAATTGTTCTGGGGTTGGTTGCTGATCAACTTTTGCTTCTGCAATAGACGACCCACTTTCAAAAGTCAGACTATCCTATTAAAAGTCTAACAACGCTTTGATTAAATTTATTTTGAAAGGAACTGAAAAACAAATTAGCTAGAATACTACTAAACTACTAAACTACTGATTAAATTAAAAATTGCTTGAAGCGAAGCATTGCTTGATGTTTATTTTTCTAGACGTTTGATTTTCGAAAACATGCCTTGTTAAGGTCTAAATCTGCAAGAGGTATTATTTGATCGCATATTCGATTACATCACCGCACAATTCAAATCATGATTAACACAACCGGATGACTTGGCTGTCTTCAGCGAACTCCTTAAAAAATGGTTTATGCAAATATCTGATAGATCTTATGTCATCAATGAACGAAATCCGAATTTGAGTGAAGATTTCTTGCAACGTTAAAAACGAAGCGAAATTCTCTAATCCGGATTACTGGCGTGACGTGACGTTGTCCAATTCCGTTTCCCCATGTTCCGTGGCCTATGGTTGGTGGGTAAACGTCAACATGGCCGTGACAGGAAACCGGTTTTAGCCATGTTGTCACAACAGATTAATTTCTCCCGCGACACATTTCTGTCACGGTTAAAGACCCTCGAAGTGTACAGTGTGTTTACCGACATGAGATGTTTGTAGTCACTGTAATATGTCCCACGCACGGCACCAATTGCTTTATCGTCATGCCACTCAATCACTAGAACAGTAAAGAAGTTTGGACAAGGACAAGGTACGACAGCATTTTTTAATTAGCTGGTGACTCATCAAATTTGAAAGTCATTAAAAGTTGCAAGCTTTTTGAGAAACGCCAGCTGCTGCTGTAGCACACGACAATTCTCGCTGTTAAAAAAAATTAAAAAATGCAATCGCAAGTTAGTCATTTTTCTTGTCTTTGAAGACGTCCATGGAATGGAAATGCCGTTCTTATGGAATTCTTATGGAAATACCGAGATACTCTAGTTTAAATAATTATTTACGCCCAATTTTGAGTCCAGTATTGAGCCCATTTGCAGGACAGTTGTATGGTGCTTCTGTACTACTCTGTATTAGGGTCACATATTGTTGACAGTGCCCCGAGATACAATGCTAGGCTCAGGGGAACGGGCCGAGGGTTGTCTCACAGACGGTGATTATCATGTCCCGACAGAAACTTTCCTAAACTCCTCACTCCCCTGCAACGTCAATTCTGAACGTTTTTCCTTCGAGACGAATGTTTTTTTTTTCCTTTTCTTCAGGTGAGATAGACTCCTCCAAATAAATTTAGCGCCGAGTTTGATTTCCTCTTTCCAATTAGACAAAGAGTATTGCGGGCTGGCTATTTATTCGCCAACATTCGCCGCACAGAAGGCATTTTTTCTTCTCTGGTTCACATAATAGCGCGCACGTAGCGCTGAATTGTCTCTGAAACATAGACGCAGGCGCAGATTCTCTTTCAAAAAGCCCGGTGTACCTAACAATCGAATGAGATGATGATTTTTTCCCCTTCTGCCCTAATGTTTCCGTCGGAACCAACATCGCAACGAATACCAAGCTGATAGATTTCGCTATAGGAGAGGGGCTTTATATTGCATACATGTACACTGTACGTGTAAATGTGCGGGCTTTGCGCAGGAGCGATTGTATCTGGGTGCGGGCGCGCTATGCGGGGGTTTTATAAATTGAATAACCAGTCTTAATGAAATGAAATCAATGAAACAAAGTGAGTGTGTATGTAAGGCGATGGGATACGGAGCCGGGCAGGCGGTGTTAGCGGTTCGTGAGTGGGGAGGGGCAGTGGGGGAGGGCTTAGCTTCGGCTGTCCAGTGGGGATTTTGTCATCATCAAGATGAGTGCTATTAGGAGAGCCGGGGCCATTTACATCGTTGCCGCCGCTATAACTTGCCCCATTTGTATCATTCATTGTGTGTGTGTGTGTGTGTGTGGGGCCTGGCCGTGGTCCTTTTGTCCTCCTGAGATCTCTCCAATGCACATGTGCACTTTGGAACGCGAACCTCGAACCTTCACATCGCGCGCATATGGAAACAATAGTTTGGATCAACGGAATTTAAAGATCAGAAATGACGAAGAAGCCGGTAGCGAAATTCACAAATGGAGAATGGAGATTGTTGGACGGCAATCAATAATCGGCGACAAAATCTTTGATAAACCTAAGTGTTTATTTTAATCTTATTATGAAGATCTAAAATAAACACTTACGTTTATCAAAGATTTTGTCGCCGATTATTGATTGCCGTCAAATAATACCCATTCTCCATTTGGGAGTTGAAAGAGCTAGAAGATTCAATTCATAGGATTGATGTCTCAACAGTTTTTTGATGACGTTGTGCTCAGAGGTGGCGAGCAATATCACATGTTCATCAATATAGCGTTTTGGCGTCTCAATAATTACCAACTTGAAATTGTTCAAAATTTACTGTCATTACAATATGACCTACAAAATTGCTTTTTTATTTTCTTGTGTTCTACGTTCGGCGCTGCGGACACTCGCCGCAGTTAAGTTGGTGTAAATGTCCTCCAAGTTGGCTTTCATACAAGTTGTATTTGCCGATGTGGTTATTAAATGATTACAGTTTCTTTCTGCATTCTTTTTTAATATATTTTTGGACTTGTTTGAATTAATTTGAAATCTGGATGAGATCCATAGATTCTTGGCTGGGGTCTCAGTACGAGAGGCCACCTACATAGGAGAGAGCATTGGCCCACGCCTATTTGTCGATTCCAAGCTCGCGCGCAATCTGGGTGATGAGTTCGCTACCGAAAGGTTGGGTTGGTTTTCGCGCTGCAAGTGTGCTGTAGAAATCTCTCCTGCCTTTTTGTTCGCCTTTTCTCAAGGCACAATAGCCGCTAGGTGGCGTTGCTGTCTCGCGAAATATACACCACCTCCGAAATGCGTTAAAATACTGAGTTTAAAATGACACGTTTACGAGTACGAATACGAATTACGAATACGAGTTTCAGAACAATCATATCCTCTTTCCGGTATTGGTGAAGCAGTTTTTGCAGGCGCGTTACAGAATGGTGTGAGCTGTGCTCAGTCTCGCTCCAATGTGTGTCCCGAGTGTTAATATTTCCAACGATGCCTACCCTCGCTCAACATCGGCTGACCCTCACAACCTCGTTTCGTGATTCGGATGCCGGATTTTAATTGGTTTATGAGCAAATCGTGAGGTCCACGCCAGGAATTTCCATTAGCGCCTACGACCTTACACTGCAAAGCAGTGCCTCTTTATTTGAGACTGCCTTTTCTGCTGATTCGTAGTGCTTGGAGTATTTTTTTCTTCTTTAATGTGCAATAGGTGAAGTGGCCGGGGAATTAAAAAAAAATGATGTCCTCTCTTGAATTTGTTGTTAGGCCCCAGTCTCAAATCCATATTGATTAAGATGTGTCAAATTTGTTGTCGTTTATTGAAATAATTTATTTTCTACACATTCGGAGAAAGCAACTCTAAAAAATATCAATTCATATGTAAAAATAATACAATTGCATCTGTCTTTAAAACGTAACATCAATTCTACATTTAATTTTTAAAATACCTGGTAATGCTTCGATGCAGGCTGTCTTTGTTTAAGGTTTCTATATTTTACAGTGTACCCAACAAGCTTGATACGATTGGCCAGTGTTCTTCAATATGTTCTCTTGTTCTGCGCTGAATGAGATTACAGCTTAAGTCTTATTTCTTAATCATCTGAAATCTGTACTGGACCAGTAATATTAATACATGAGATAATTCCCCCGGTTTCATATATTTTTCCTTCTGTAATCTGGTGCTGGTGTTTATAATTTACTGTATACCTAACTATGAGAAAGATATGTTAAAGACGTCTGGATGAATTTATTCGAGAACATGAATTTCGGGACTGACTGAATGAAGAAGACGAACCGAGTGGCCGAGAACCAGTTCTAATTAAATAATAGTAAAATATTATTATAAAAGCGAGTTAGCCACTCAGTTCCTCTTCATTCGGTCTGTCTCGAAATTCATGTTCTCGATTATACCTAACTATATTAATTAATCAGTCGCATTGGCGCGTGAAATATGCTCATATAATCAAGAGCGCAGACGCTGGTATTAATTCAAGATTTGGGCTCTTAAATCTTTATTGTGCCCATTTATTTTGAAGAAATAATAGTGTTTCTTCGGATATTTAAATGTAGCCACACCTCTTCCGTCTAATATTCAAATACGCAGTTGCCTAGGAGTATGGCGGCCAACACGTTTTTGTTGGTAAGCGGCGCTGCAGTCGAGCAGAGCTCTGATTGGCCAAGATGGTGATTCGTGGACGACTGCAGCTGCCGAACTCTAACGGGATGTTATACAGACGTCCAATTACAATAAATTGACAGGAAATTAATTCGGAGCAGCTCGCCCAGCGCGCGTGCTCCTCCTGTCTGAAGGCGCATCTTCATTATTTTCCGTTTGAGGGATATCCTTTGTCTTTAAACAGGAAATTAACACTTCAGTCGTGGAAAGGAGTGTTCGATAGTTAGTAAGAGAGAGAGCAAGAGAGAGACAAATGTTACCAGCCAAATCCGATTGCTTTTTCCGATGGATACGAGTACATGCAAGCAATAGAACAAAGCGAGGCTCTTCAGTCTTTTTCTTGTACTACATGTCTCTTTCGGAATTGTCGTCTGTCTTTTCAGCCGCCGATCGATATATGTCTTATCTGAGTCGCAATTATGGTACCTGCAATTAAATTAAATTGTTTGTGCCTACCAATCTTCTAGTGTAGGCTCGAATAGATAATTACTATTTAGTTAACTTATCATTGATTAATTTGTGAATTAAGCGGATATAGAATTTACCATATTAGAAAAGTTTCAGTTAGGTAATGTATTGAAAGACGGCAGTTAGTTCTTGACAACAAGTCATTTTCATTAATCGATGTTTTATTTTAATGAACTTATATAAAATTACAGATGCCACTAGCGCTACTTCTGTGATTAGTGTTCGTTTTTATCGATGCTGGTTTCGTAAAGTATCTCGCAGTTTTAACGCAGTGTTAATATTTTTAAATGACCAAGTTTGGTCACCAAAATAATGCTGGTTAGAGGAGAGGTAGAAAAACTGTGGAAACCGTGACGAATTATAAATGATCGAAAATATAAATGTGAAATGTAAAAGGGAGAAAATATGATAATTTAAAACATGGTTGTTGAACTCTATAAAGGTGTATGTTTGTCCATCACATCAAAAAATTACGAACTGTTTCAAATTTCCAGATTAATGCAACATATTTCAAGTATTAATTTTGTTTAGTTTAAATTTAAATTAAAGCTTGTTGTCGATTTTGTCACACTTTTCCGCTTTATGATCCAATCTAGTGATTAATATTTTAGATGAGCTTTTTAAGTATCACAACTTCATTGATCAAAAGAGTAAATATAATTTTATATAAACCACAGCTGACCAAAATTTCACGAATTGCCATTCCCCAAATGCCATTCAATGTTGAGATAAATTACTTATGAAATCGTTAATTTTGGGATCTGTTATTTAGTAGCCAAACATATGGATTGTATATGACAATCCTGACGCCTGTACACCCATGTGACACCCTGTATCTACTATGTGCACATGTTTTAATTGCTAATGAAAATATGGATTTTGTGTCATCTTTTCTTTCTGGATATAGTTTTTTATCGATAAGCTAATATTGTAGAAATATAGGTCTGTTTTCTGTAATATTCGACGCAGAAAATACACCGCGTTCCCAGCGTACAACATATTGAACTATCTCATTTCCCTCATGCTGATATTGCATCATTTTACACGTGGTTATTGAAACTAGGCCATCCTGATCCAGTTTGTCTTGTTTGAGGCCAGAAGATACTAATTTTCGCATCATCACCTTTTACTTCAAATTAAAAATTGGATTGTTTTCCGGAAAAATGTATCTAATATTTTATCTTACACTTTTAAAATAGCTATAATCGATGGATTCGAATCTTGAACTGGAACAAACGTAAATTTCTGTTTGGACTCATTAAAACTATTCTATTATTAATTCTATATATTAAATCCACTACAGATCAATAGTTGTATTTAAACACAAAACTAGAGCGACTTCGTCAGCAGTATTTGATCGTTGTGTCAGTTCCAAATACCCTAGTTACACTTGTCAAGCATGCGAAGTGCGTTTAGACATTGAATTGAGTTTGCACGTGCCGCTTGTCCGTGCTTTGACAAAAAACACATGACCCTTTCAAATGCCAATTTGTTCTGCAACCTGTCGCCCCCCTGCCAAATAACAAAAGGAGCACCACCTAGTGTTAATGACTAACAGCGTTAAAATATGCCAATGTACCATTGTTTTCGGTCTGTTATTCATTGAAACGGCCTAGTATAAGAACGCCAATAACCTAAAAACGTTTCCCGGTAGCAATATGTCTAGCACAAAAGAATCGCTTATTAAGTACACAATGCTCAGTGGATCAAGACGGCGGCAACGCGCTCATCTTAATTCTCAAGAAAAACATCTTGCAAATTTCAATTAGAAAATAAATTGGCGGAACATTTGCAATATTAATAATACGCGAAACGGGGTGATCAATATTTGTACAGCTTCCTGTATTCTGAATTCTATCGACGAACGTGTTTAGATTGTCTACACGTGTAGGGTGTCAATTGTCTGCTTCTTTGATCAGACTATTAGTGCTGTTCGGGTTTGACTGCTGCTGGCATGTTTGACGTTTTCTTAATCTTGTCTAAACTTGCGCATTCTCGTTGAAGATAAATTTGTTAGACAAGCGCAAAGATGCCGTTGGCAATTAATGATTCCTTCAAAGCCTTCAAGCTATAAATGCAATATTTAGCGTAATACTTTGGAAAAGTAATTTTTTCATTTTTTCAATCAACGTTCGGGAAGAAAAATAATTTTTTTTCTGTGTTCATGTGAAGTGCTTTAAAAATATATAAATTATTCCAGTGTTTAATTGAACAGGGAAGAAAATGAAAAGTTGTGTTTGTTTTAGCTGAGAAACTTTGGTATCCCATTTTGTTAATTCCAATTTAAAAAAAAATAAATAAAGAAAGAAAAATCAAAAAGAAAAATATATAAAATAAAAAAATAGATAGTTCCAATATTTTGTATTTCCCGTCTCTGACACAAATTGCCCTCTGGACGGAAATTACTGAAATTACGGAAATTACCCTGCCAAAAAAAAACTACCTATCAAATTTACAACAAAGTTCGTCTCCATGCATCAGTGCTGCCAGGCAACTTGGGAAATTTCCTATAACCTAGCACCTGTAATTGTCGGATACGAATTGCTGTGCGCGTCTATTTTAAGTTTATAAAGCTGATTGCGAATTGGGCTTCCTCTCCCCACACGTGATTGATGCAAATGATGCCATTGTACTTTGGTAGCAAATCGATTGGTTTCCCAAATATCGATTGTAGGGGAGGACCGATAGCGATTCATCGCGTACAGTGCTGCCAAGTGACAGTGATGCATGTGGCACCTGGCACGCGGCCATATTTCGAGAGAAACGCGGAATCCTACGCTTTTGGCAGTGAGTATTGTTTTCTCTGCAGGGATTTATTGCGTAGGCGGCAGATGCATCAACAGGGATAGAAGGGATTACTTCTGTTTTCTCCCTGGCATACCTAGACATGAGTGAATGGAACAACTGCAGAAACATGTCAGGAAAACCCTGGTAGTTGCGAACTAAAATGTAAATATTTTATCCAACTTCCAATAAGTCATATGATCCTACCATTTAAGGAATTATTTTAGTCTATATTGCGATAATCAAAAATATTGCGCTGGTTGAATCAAAATTGAACTTCTAAATTTATGGAACTAGGAAATGCAAATCATATTTAATTAGAAACTACAGATTAATATTTTAATTGAACTTGAAAAAAAAAAATTTCACTTGTTTACAATATTTAGCCAATTAAAACTGTGTATGGGTCTAACATTTTAAATTATTGTTTTAAATATTTACAACCGTTAATACGAGCGCACGACAACTTATGACGTGCAATTATTATTTTTTGTTTTAAGATTGTATGGCAAACACGAAATTTTAATAACAAAAATATAGGATGATTTCTTGGACTGCAGTAGATTTTATTATTAATACATCAATAATAACTCTATATTAATACAAGCAATAATCCTATATTTTTGTTATTATTACTATCGGTTTCATATCTACTATTTTGGATGATTTTTAAAAAAATTGTAAAAAAAAAATTGTTTAAATAATGAAAATTTTGTTCCGCTATAGGCATTCGAAATAACCAATAAAAAATATTAAATGTAGAAAGATATTCTATGTATATTTCACCCGAATAATGTAGTTGTCGCCAATTCTCTTGAACCTTTGCTAATAGCAGTAGGTTTTGTCTGGTAGTGTTAGGGATTTGGCCAGAAATCATTCGAACATCCGAACATTCGAACAAATGTGTTTTCCAGGTATCCCCGAAGACATCAGTACTGACCCCGCCGCCATTAAAACTGCTTTTACGGTCCTCACCAAATGCCCGTTTCACATTCAAATAGAGTAAAAGCGGGTTGAGCAAAACAACCTCTACAACCAATGGCAAAAACAAATTCTATACTCTACTAAAGTAGGGAATGATTTACGTCTCACTTGGTGCCTCCAACTTTATTTGAGCTCCGATGGAATTCAAAATTTATTGCTCGAACTATAAACTTTCACGACAACATGTAAAACTGTCACAAAGTAGCTTAACAATTGGGTCGGTCTTACTCAGTCAGCCATTCTGGTAGCATACGTTAGAAAATGCAAAAGGATTCTACTCGAATTTCACAGTGCAGCAATAATAAATTAATTGTAGTTGCATACCGCCTACGACGTTTCTTCTGGATCGTACAAATTGTTCAATTGCTTGTAGTCAAATATTAAGAATTTATTGGTCATTGTTTCAAACCGTTTCCAAATGGAAGCCTTCCAAAGACATTCAGCGAGCGAAAATTACTGCTCAGAATTAAATTAAGCCGTCTAATAGGGCCGCAGTCGATAATACGCGAAAATTAATAACCTGTAATAGCAATCTTTTATAGAACGTAATTAACCACTTCAATTATTTCTGGTTTCTGCGAAATCGGCTTCCATCGGTAGAATGAACATACTATACTGCTTCTATCGAGACCATCATTCCTTCTTTGAGAAAGTTGAATATTTTCAGCTTGAGATCATATTTTATGATGTTCGTTTACTGAAAAGGAATTGGCTTTTGTAAAAATAAATATTCTTTACTGGATTCGTTAATAATAAAGGTACGCTCGTATGTCGATCGGAGTTTCATCAAGCTTTCTTTGTGACATGATAAACAAGTTTACCTCTGCAAATGTATGCATAATAATTTATGTCGATGTTTACATTTGAAGCTTTGTTGCCTATTGAAAGAGACATTTACATGAATATCTGGCATATTCAATCTATCATTAGAACTCCTGCAGCGGCATTGATTTTTTAACGGACTATTAAAATTTCATTCGACATACAACATCAAAGTTGTAATGCAATTATAGGTCTTTTATGTTGTATAGCGAACGAAATATCGAACAAAACAAGGAGAGCACATACATTTAAGAGACCTGATCATTCAATTAAGTTTTAAAATATATTGAGTTTCGCGTAAGGCGTTTAAAATTTAAAATTACTTCGAAAGTTATATCTCACGAGTAAATTGTAAACAAATTAAAAGATTATAAAAATCATTAAATAAAGGGTGGTGTCTAGGTGAAGACTAATTTATTTACTGTGAAGATTTGCCAGGTGGGAAGCAGCTGTTTATTGTTGTGAAATTGTTCTTTATGGCTGATTTTGATACAATGATTGTGAAGTTAGAACGAGACAGAGATTTCAATCGCTATCCTGTGGAGAAGAAAAAACAAATGAACATCGTTCAATCTTGTTTACAACCAGAGAGAACACACAAATGTAATAAAAACACAGTCCCCTTGGCTTCCAACTATTCGTATTGGTGAACTAATGATTTTTCAGATAATAATAATTCATCGAATCAAAATCGATCAGATCTTACGATTAAAAAAGAAACTGCATTTTCTAGGGGATCTCAATCAAAGTTAGCAATCGGTGCCAATGCATGTATACGGCAAATGGATTCTGCGTTTGTGATTGAGAAGCGCTCAGAGTTTCTCCTATTTTTTATTATTTCCCTTCACTGTGTAGTCACTGCACTACAGATAATGTTAACGGATGTGTATATCCACTAATTATATGTTTGCAATGGAACCGTTCCCTGGTGCCGCTGCACTAATTTTCTGGATGAGGAGAATCGCAGAGATCAAGAGATCAAATAAACGAGAAGGCGCACTGGGGCTCGAACCCGAAAACGTCGCACCCCAAGGCGAGTCTCTCAGCCAATTAAGCTGCGACGGAGCGTTCATTTCCTTTTGTTTCTCCGAACGAAGACATGCAATGTTGGCAAAGCCGCATGTCTACGAAAGCAGTTTACGAGTAAACGCTATAAGCCAAGAAAACAACTGATAGCGTAATAATGCATGTTTTTCTCTCCTTCCTCCACCCCCACCTCGCTCACTCCTCCAACACTCGTCCTACTAATTTTCCGAAGAACAGATAATGTCTTTTCTAAATGCAGCGTTCAAATTTTCTTTTAGTGAACGCTAGTATATGTGTGTTGGGGTGAAAGGGATGAAGGGGGGGTGGATGGGTTAGTTCCTTGCAATACTGGCGCGCGCATAGCTAATGCACTCCAAGAATTTTTTCTTCCTCTGGGAAAGAAAGCCGTAACCAAGTGATGTATGATGATAGCAGCGATCCGAGGGTGTGACGTCATAGGCGTAGACTAGCGAACATACCGACCTCCCAATTCAGCCTCCCCCCACAACGTTGGAGATAAAAACGCAAACATCTCACAGTTTTCTTGGAGGAAATGGCTTTTCTTTTTTTTTGTGGATGTCAAAGTGGAAGACTGCGAAAGAGTTTTAAACAATAAATATTAACAGGCGAAACTTGTTATCGAAATATTTTCCATGATGCACTTTTTGGTGCGGTAATTTTTTCTCTCTTGTGCGCCCTTATTGTCTGGCTCTCCTTTGTTCTTATGGTACATTGCAATGCTTGCGCTTTATTCAATATTTCATCAGCACAAAAGCTTTGCGTTTTTTTCTTCTAAATTAGATTTATTCTATCAATAGGTGAACTATGCAGTTTTTTTCCTAAATCACAACCGAGTGTTGCTCAAACGAAGAGAAGAAAAAGAAAGAACAGGAAACTAGCGCCAACTGAAAGTGGCATGTTGAAAGATTGTATCGAACTGGAAAACAACATTTTTGCACTTTCACTGGACGTTTTTGTCCGCCGTTTGAAATGAGTTGCTCCAATAGTTTTTATACGAATCGCACACAACGTCACAAGATCGATAATATATCATAATCTTGTAACATTTTGACTAGGCACTCTACGAACGTGCCATTTAAAAAGAAGACACCGCTGCGCTAACGAGGCACTTTGAGCCCTTAAGATGCACCTCGTAAAACATTATTTTACCTTTCGGTTTAAAGATATATTAAATTATTAATTCGGGACAGGCCGAATGAAGGAGACGAACCGAATGGCGAGCTCGCTTTTATAATAATATTTTACTATAATTTTAATTAGAACTGGTAATTGCGAAAATATATAGTTTCGTGATACACCGGCTCGAAAGCAGCCCTTCTTTGGACCATCTCAATTTCACCTGTGAGTCCCACATGGTGAGGATCCCAAACGGAGCTGCAGTATTCACGCAAAGGTCTGACTAAAGAAAAGTAGGTCACTGACTTAAAGTTACTTGGACACCCCTTTCCTAGGTGCAAACCTAAGCCTAGCATTCGCTGCGCCAGTCATCTTTTGTATTTGGTTTTTCCGTGATCGTTTAGAAGTCAATTGCAGACCCAAATACTTGCACTGTTGAACAACCTTGAGAGACTCCCCAGATAGATTGTACGCATACACAGAGGGATTCCTTGATCTGGAAGCATGCATAATGTAACACTTGTCAACATTGAGTTGCAGCTGCCATTTGTTACACCAAGTAGTTACAGCATCTAAATCTTTCTGTAA
>JAQGBY010006732.1:0-12687 GCA_034698785.1 Mycogona germanica
GATTAACTTAAGAAACAAATATCTTGTAAATGTTAGAATGGAACTCAAAAATCACAGGAGACGTTCTTGAGCGTGAATATATAAATAAACTAACATCGCTACACTGAACACAAACACAGAAGTATTGATACAGTCATTGGCTTAATCGGCGTACGCTCAGGCAAATGCGCGTAAAAATTTATTGCAATTCAGCGAAATGGACATTCATTTCAATCCTATCTAGAAAGAAATGCCGACAAATTCACGTTGACTGATTAAACCACTAAATCAGGGGGAAACTTTCTAAAAAAATTCGGGCTGTTAGGATTACAAAGTGTAATCATAAACAAGTATTTTCTATACAGAGTATACTTAAAAATATACGTTTCTGGCTCACTGCGTAATGACACTGAAAATCTTTGACCAAGTTATCAAGATGCTTCAATGCAATGTTGATTATTAATGTAATTAATAACCATATTGAACCATATTGTTACATTTTATAAACCATATTGTTACATTTTATGCAAGCAGCCCGGAAGTCGGATGGGCCAATGGCGTCGGTCAAAAGACCAGTTAAGGACAAAGATGAATATTATTAGTGCTAGACTTATGTTCGCTCATGCCAAAAAAAATGGTCAAAGTAGTTTCCAGTATTATATCCTGTGAACATATTAACGATGTTGAACTTTCCTATAAACAATGAAGATCATATTAATTTTATGAATTCGGAAAATTATCGTGGAAAGCTGCGGTCAAACATGAATGGCTAAGGTGAATCGGATATAAGTGTCTAGGTTGCGAAATTGATAGCTTAGTCGAGCCGCTAGACGAAACGAATAACGACGATCCAATTTACATCCACTTTGTCAACACACTTTAGTCGAGCACCTCGAATAGACGACTAATCAATTACCCAATTTGTAAAACCGATCTATTACGGCCAATGTGTTTTGAAAAACGTAATTGGGGAGGTGTGTGTGTGTGTGTGGGTATGTATCCATGGTTGGGTGACCGAACTAATTTCGACACAGTTTATATCGAACTGGGGGGACACCTGCAATCGAACGTATATGAACTGTCTTCTTGCTCCATTTGTGTGATTGGTTTGACGTGGGGATTTTTTCCACCCAACTACCTACCAAATTTATTTCGCATGCTACTACGAAATCGATACAGTGAGAATTTTACACGTACGCATCCCAACTGTAAATTTTTATAAGTGGGAAATAGCTTGTTCGACACGAAAGAGGTGTAAATCTGCAGGATGAGTTGCAGAAATCAGTGTGATTGAAATAAGCTCGTTTTAGATTTTTAACGAAGGCTTAAAGCAAGTTGTGACTCCTTGCATACTAACAGTTTCGAGATTTACTCAATATTACTAATTGCATATGCTGCCCTAGGTCCAAACAAAATGTCAGAAAGTCCAGAAACAGCCAATAAGTGCAGCCAACTTGTCTATATATATGAAAATGAAAAGATGTTTGTGTGTATGTTCTTTATGCATTCCTAAACCATTCTTCCGATCACTATGAAATTTTGGGAATTTGTTCACTACATTCCCGAGATGGTCTATGTCAAATGTTTCTCTCCTATGATCATCAGATCGCTATCAGATCGCTATCGATAATCAGATCGCATAAACCGCAATCCCCCAAACCTGGACTTCCCTGCAAGGCTTCTAGGTGTGCTCCCCACTCACTCGGAGAAACCTTCAACCTTCTTCTCTCTTTTGTTCTTCTCGCTGACGTCAGTTCAGAATTCCTCTCCCCTTACAGTTTTCATTTAACGCCACCAGAGCACATTTGCTTGCGTCGCGGGAAAGCACGGGAAAGCGGCTAAGCACGGGAAAGCGGGATACAAATGAATTCCCGGGGAAAAGGGAAAATTGTGTGCACGCTGTAATGTGACCGAGCCATTTAACCGGAAGCCACAGCAAGGCGTGGCCCGGGTCAGCTAGTTTCTGAATAAAATCTAACCAGTTCGACAAGCACAGGTCCAGGATGACTAAAATGTCTAAAATCATCTGTTGGAGGTGGTTTGGTGTTGCGATAGATGACTCCATATTTGCTCGCCATCTTCGTCCAGCCTTGCAAAATTTTTATCTTACCCTAACCTCTGTTCTTTTGAAGTTGGTGCTGTGATGTCGCGCCCAGACAAGGACATCACTGTCACGAGTTGTACGTTATCTTTCGACCATTTTCCGTGATAGTACGAGTGTACAGACAATGACACGCGGCATTGTTCGTTGCTCATAATTCATTAAAGATCGTACGGTGCTCTTAGTGGAGCAGTGAAGCAAGCGAGAAATTGCGATCACCTGTTAAAAGTTGCATCTCCTAGTCCTTCGTAGCACACACACCGTGAATTGATATTCTACAGAGGTACTCCTCTATTGGGAACAATATTTATCCCTGGAGGGCGACTAATTGTCTGTTCCTACTTCTAATGGGTAATTGTGACATCTCCTTAAACGGGTAAAAAGTCAAACAGCCGATTTGCATATTCTAAAATGGTTGTTATCGCCTTTCCGAGAGGGAGCATTAGGTCAACGTCGTAGTTCGATATAGGTTCGTTATCGATAAAAACGTCTTCATCGGAAACTACTCACGTACATGACGACACTTTAGATGACATCATTAGAATTTTACATATTTGTGCACAGTGGAATTAAAAAGGCGATTTGTATCATATTTTAAAATTGAACTTGTTAGCTTTTTTCAAAATCAAAAACCCTTTTCTCGTTTAAAAGATGCGGGACATTTTGCGACAGGTGGCACTGCTGTGCTGCGCGCCCCTTGTGAGTGAACGGAATATCTATGTATTAGTCGGTGTGCCATCCTAGTTTCACGATCACACAATTCAGCTCCACGCACCCCCGTCTGGGGGCGTTGGCTTTTTTAGGTCGACCCGAGTGTGTGTGCGCTACGACGGGGTGGCTCAGTTTTTACGCACGTCAATAGTCGCATTGTTGGCGTAATTTTTATGGGGGCATAGCAGTCGCCCTTGACACCCGTCTACGTGTCTAACCACATATTTAGGCTATTCAGTATACGGTATATACAGTACACTCGTATGTGAAGAGTTCGAAATTTCGAAGTTTTTTTCGACTTGCCCGCGCAACAAAGATACAGCATCAGATGCAGACGCCCTCAAGTCGTTAGTTCTACATTTATGCACTTGACAATACAAATATTTTGTGAGTTCTTTTTTCCGGAGCTAATATCGACAGAAAATTGTTTGGCTTTTCACAGTCGACAATATACCGTGTGAGAGCGTATTGAACATTCGACCATTCGGCGTTTCGGACTGGTTTTGTAAATTATATACGCTTATATAAAAAATTATTCATCATTTCAGTGTTCACTGACTTTATATGGACTCTGTTAATGATAGTTTTTGGTGTTCTCTTGTGGCGTTCCAGAGAGACAGTTGGTTTAAAATCAATGATTGGAGAACTACTGACTGTTCTCTTGACCGTTTCGCGCTCGTATCAGTGTATTGCGATTTGGCGACAAGGCGCCACTAGCGGCGACTTAGCAATCCGCGAAATGGGAAAGTGTGCGCCCCCTAGTGATAACGCACATACCTCCATTGTGAATAAACTCTCCCCTCCAGGTACACAATTACTTCATTGGCATTTGAAAATAGTTCTTTGCCTATTTGTGTTCCGATTCAAAAATACTAATTGATGTTTTCATAAAGGATACCTGGCGCGACAATCGCTCAAACCCTGTTCCACAGCTGTATAGGTGACGTCATTGTACCACATTGATTACGCCCTAAATTTCAAGCGCAGAATTTGCAATAGTCGTCATTATATTGCATAATGACGTGGAATTGTCATGCCTAGCTGCAATGCTACTACCATTCTGTTTGAATGCTTGTTATGTTGAGTTAATTTGTTCGTTTTTAAATCGTGGTCATACCTTATAATTCATTGTTTTATTATTACCTTCAGTTATTAATTATAGCGACAACTTGAGAACCGGAATTCTCCGGTGATCTCGGTAATAACACGATATATACAGGTATATTAGAAATTTAAACTATAGAAATTGTCCTTTGTAACTCCTTCGCAATGGGTAAGTAAAACTGATCTTTCGATTTACATAAATTCTGTATCTTGTGCCGTTTTATCGAACTACGTCCTTTTCAGATTCTCGATTAGATTATTCGTACATTCAGAACCGGTAGATAAGTTATCAATATTTCAATAAAGTGCATACGCACACAAGCAATATGATGGGCAGTTCTATTAATTAATATAAGATTGTTCATGCAAGTTAATTTTACTATGTGCCAAATAAACGTTTTTACGTGAAACCCACTCTAAAATAAAAGTCTGAACTTCCAATATAGCAAAATTAAAATAAACTGTAGCATAAATATCATAGAAAATTCTGAGCTACTTCATTTTGTATCTGCGTGTGTGTGTACAAATTAAGTGGAAAAATAAGCAAACAAGTACAGAGAATTAAGTTGTCAATTTAATAGTTCATGCTTATACATCGAGTATTGCCAATCCATTGAAGTTGTTATCAGTTATGTAACCAAACAACATGCCAATTACATATAAATTTGCTTCTAAATTATATAGCGGATTAATTCAGGTCTGGAATGTGGCTGTCGGATCTACGTGCGAGCGCCAAGCCATATTCGACAAATTAATGTAACAGGAATTTGAGTTTACAACATACGAGGGAAAAAATTAATTTTAGCTAATGCGTCTGAAATTGTTAAAAAAAAGTATTCTTAAGTTGCAGTGCAATTCCCCTGACCACGAAAGACGTGGACGAGGAGGGCCTCTGCTTGACCTTGCGCAACAATCGTGATTTGACATTCGACCGCTCCAGTTACATTGACCTACAATATATTAATTTGTCCGTATGCGAGAGCTTGTGTCCATCAGCCATCAGTTTGATGGACACGCTGTGTATCTACCCCCCCACCACCATCTCCCCCACACACGCTCTCATTATAATTTTGTCAACGGGGTTGTTATCTGGGTCTACAATGCCGACAATTTCGTTTTGGAGATTAGCATCCATTGCAACATCGCGAGATCTCATTCTCGGTTTTTCAGCTGTCGACACATCAAGTCGGCAACGACCTCAGGTGTTTCCGATACACGAAGAAAAAAATACTTGAACGCTAATTATTGTGATGTTGATGGTCTTCACGGGTGTTGCGAATGTCAAGACAGAGAATACACATAAGACCAAGTTCAAAACTGACCCATTTTAACTTACAGTTTCAAGAAGTTCCAACTCAGCAAGACAATAAATAAATAAAAGGGTTCTGCATTCGAGAATATTTGTTAAAATTGTTAAACATAATGTACTGTGTGCATTTAATAACGGTCGTGTTTGTGGATTTCCGTTGCTTAAATATATAACATCGTTGGCTCAGGGTCTTAAGATGCCGAAATTGCTACACACATTACAACTGCTTGTTCATTAACGGAATGATAAAAATAAAATAGTTAATTGGCAGAATTTATCATGTGGTTGGAAACAAATCGTCTAATTGGTGGCCACCCATTAAATTGAGAAAAGAAAAATAAGCAAGATGTTACATAATTTTTATCTGCAAAGTGGAACAATAAAATTTGAATTCTAAATTTAAGGATAACCTTGATGCTTTGGTAGTGGCACTGGAAAAATCTTTGACAGGTAAAAAATAAACATACACATTGAAATACTCGGTACATGTTTTCCAAATTGGACAAAACCTTGACTCGAAATTGCATTGACAAATAGCAACAAAAATAAAGGAAACTCCAAGTACATTGGCAACGTTGAATCATCGATGGTTTTCACATAGCAATCGATATAAAGTAGATAAATCGATTTGTAACCAATCCCCAGGGATCCCCAGAATCGAGTCAGAAACTTATATAGAATAAAATAGCGATTAATAATAAAAATTCCCTATTAAGTATGTGAATTCAGAGCCCAATTTTTCAAATGATCTATAGGGTGTTCGTGTTTCTTTGGATGCAGGTCTCTCTGTGGTTTTGTGAGCTACTTTTTTTTCTTTCGCCAAAATCCATCGATTTGGTGAAAAGTTGTTAAGCACGCACATTGCAATTTGAATTTGACGAGTTTTCGTGGGGTTTCTATATATTGTTTCGGAGCATTTTGATTGCCTGCGTTGGTGTATAATAAAGTGTTGCACCCATTGTTTCGCCGTGCATCCGTCCGTGAAATGCACAATAAGATTATGCAAGATGATCCGCCCCTGCGCAAAATGTATCTGGGCAATCATGCGCGAATCATAGATTGCGATTATTATCCTGGACCGATTTTTGCGGCAACATTTGCAATCAACTGAAAACGCGTGTTTCCTTGAACAGAAAATGAAACCCTTTGGACACCCGGCGCACTGTGAGCGATTGAGCAGTGCTGCACCGCTTTTTTTGCAAAGGTTTCAATAAGACCTAGTTTCTGAAAGCGATGAACTAAAACGCTTTTATAACCAGATCTATTGAAGTACATAATGGGAACATCGGCTCATTATTGCTTATCTTTCAACGAATCCTCCTCGATAGTTAAATTGACGCTGAAAACCCTGAAGAAAAGCTCTTCCCTGAAGTGACATGAAAGCTCTTCCCTGAAGTGACATGAAAGCACTTCCCTGAAGAAAAGCTCTTCCCTGAAGAAAAGCTCTTCCCTGAAGTGACATGAAAGCTCTTCCCTGAAGTGACATGAAAGCTCTTCCCTGAAGTGACATGAAAGCTCTTCCCTGAAGAGATTGAAATAACTGCTCTGCTCCGCCTGCAATGTGTTCCAAGTTTAAAAGGGTAGGATACAGGATTTTCTGTACCCCTCGTGGTGCATGTGGTGTGTGGCTATGTGAGGGATGGGCACATTTTCAAAAGTACTCCTAGGATCGAATAATCGAGCCCCCGCGTCAGGAATCGAACCCGGGACCGCCGAGCCACTGTTAGCCGCCATTCCGACTGAGCTACAAGTATTATTATTGATGTACAGGGGAATTTTGCATAGAAAAACAGTAGACTGCATCTGGATTAGAACCTGTGTCATCTAAGTGAATTAAACACACTGGATTATCAATGGTGAAAAAGATTGAGCATGATCTTTCTTCCACGAGTAAAATCTTGAAGATTCTTTCTCTCATATTGGGGAAATAATTTACCGAGAGTCGGCCATCTTGACTTCCAACTTTATCACCGGATCGCGAGCAATCATGTCAACATCGTACATCAAATTTCTGATTCGGTTTCCCGATATCAGACGGACTCTTTCTGATTCCTTTCCATGTGCGCTTACCCGAATCGAGAAGTTTTCTCTAGGCGGTGACAAATTTGTAAACGTACCCAGTGATTTATTTTCACCAGAGTTCAGTGCCTCAGAAGGTCGTTCCACTTGTGCATGCAGACTGTCGGGGTCATCCGGGGAATCTGACGTCCATTTCGTGGTCAGGGTGTTGCCAATACTGTCCATAGTAATGTTCGGTGCCATCCTCGAGTTCCGTCGCTTCAGTCTCCAGTTCCGCCACGGCAGCCCCCGGTCCGAGACAATCACGTTGTCAGGGTCAGAACCTCCAATGACGTAATCATTGTCCATGATGTAACGATACGGACGCGGCCGGTCCCTCATACTGTACTCATGGTCAATGTATTTGTCACCTGAATTGCGTTCATCCTCGGCGAACTGATTCATGTAGCCCTCTTCATCATCTATCGTTCCAGAGGTGGTTGGATCTGTTGTAATGGTGGTCATGCGAGTTTGATCGTAAAAAGTGTTTCTAATTTTGCTAATCATCTCTTCGGCCGATACCTCTTCACGGCGTCTGTCTGGAACACCTGTACGTAGTTTCTTCAGAACATTATTTTGCAACTCTGCCGAAATATCATGCCACAGTTTTTCGGCGGCGTCTTTCCGCAGCTTGTCGACAGCATCCTGCCTTAGCTTTTCCGAGGCATCACTCAGCGCAACCTTCGAGAATTGACTCCACACCTTTTCCGATTCCTCCTGGCGCTGCTTTTCTAAATCGCTTCGCAGTTGGTCCAAACCGCTCTGCATAATATCCGAATTGTCTCTCCGGAGCTTTCCAGTGGTACCTTCCAACTTTTTGTTTGAATCAGTCTGTAATAACTCTTCGTTCGAGTCATCTATACCTAGCCTTTTGTTGGCATCTTTTGCTAGTTCTTTGTTAATGTCTTCCTGTAGCTGTTTGCTGGAATCTTCCTTTAGCTTTTTTCTAGCATCTTCCTGTAACTTTCTGCTGGCATCCTTCTGTAGCTTTTTGCTGGCATCTTCCTGAAGCTCTTCCTTAATGTCTTCTTGAAGCTTTTTCTTAATGTCCTCTTGGAGCTCTTCCTTAGCGTCTCTCTGTAGCTCATCCATAATGTCTTTCTGTAGCTTGTCACTGGTATCTTCCTGTAGCTTTTCATTGACATCTTCCTGTAGCTGTTTGCTGGAATCTTCCTTTAGCTTTTTTCTAGCATCTTCCTGTAACTTTCTGCTGTCATCCTTCTGTAGCTTTTTGCTGGCATCTTCCTGAAGCTCTTCCTTAATGTCTTCTTGGAGCTCTTCCTTAGCGTCTTTCTGTAGCTCATACATAATGTGTTTCTGTAGCTTTTCACTGGTATCTTCCTGTAGCTTTTCATTGCCATCTTCCTGTAGCTTTTCGCTGGCATTTACCTGTACCGCTTCCTCACTGTCTTTTAGTAGCTTTTCGTAAAAACCTTTCTGTAGCTGTTCGCTAACTTGTCTCTCCAGCTTTTTGTCAATGTCCTTCTGTAATATTTCGCTAATGTTCTGTCGTTTTCCGTTAATGTCCTCCAGTGGATTTTTCTTTATGTCTTTTTGTAGCTTTTTGTTGACGTCTCTCAGTATATTTTCCAAAATGTCATTTGGTAGCGTAAGTGCATCAGGGTTTCGTGTCCTCAACATTTCTCCTTTCTGTGGCTTTTCCGAATTTGCATTCATTGGCTTCTCCAGTTCTGCACTCCACAGCTTTTCCGATTCTGCATTGACTTTCCTTAACTTTTCTGAATCGTTATTCTTCTGCTTTTCCAAATTATTTTTTCGTAGCTGTTCGTTAAGATCAACCAGTATGCGGTGCCATTTTAATGTTAGCGTTCCATTAATTGCCGTATCATTACTCCGTGGCTCATTTTTGGCATCGAGCAAGGGAAATTCTTCTCGCTTGCTAGATATGTCTCTTGTCTGACGAGGAGACGTCGTTTCTTCCACATCTGTTGAATTCGTCATGCTAGTGTTAACCATTGTAGCACCAATATCATTTTTCGGATAGCTTGTATTTTTTATCATGGGTTTCCACCCTGTTTTTAGCTGCCTCATTTTCGAAATAATGTATTCTCGGTTGTCTTCATGTTTGCGGTTCAGGTGTAGTGGATGGCTACTATTGTGTCCGATGATGGGCTCTAGTGCCATCTGGTTGACTGTTGTCAAGTTATCGCTGCTGTCAGCTTCTCTGATGGAGCGCATTTGCAGGTTGATAAGGTTAAGAGGTTTGTACATAAGCATTATACCTTCATTAGTTGGCTTCTGGTCTTTATCATTGTTTGGAGAATTTTGGGCGCCGAGAGATTCGTTTCTCTTTACTAAGTTGTACTCACGGTCATTTGCAGATGGATCGGTTGCTGTCCCAGCTGGATCACCGGCGATGAGTCTGCTGAGCTCGATCACATTTAACGAGGTTTTGGTGGTGGCAATGTACCAAATTGACCGTCCACTATTGTCTTGACCCAAACTAGTATGGTTAGTCGATTGTTCAGATGTATTTGCTGGTATTGCCGATTTCTTGAGCGTCCATTCATTGGCTTTTTCTTTCTGATGCGATTTGCGAAATCGACTGTCGCTGTTGTTGACCGGTTGAGCGAAATTAAATTTATTGAATAAACTAATTTTCGGGCGGATTGTAACTCCAGATACGAGAATCCAAGTAATAACCAGAAGGATTCCGTACAAGCATTTCATGTTTGTTGGCCTCTATAGTCGATTGAGATAATGACAGATTAATTTAGCCGTTGCTATCAATCAGAACAATGCCGGCTGCGATACTTTCAGATTTGTTGCGGGCACACGATCAAATCACACGGATATACTGAGTGGCAATCGGAAGAGAGCACAATAATAGCTTGAACGAATCAATTAGTCACTAATGCAAGAGGGGTGTGTCGAAATATTGAGTGCAATTGTGAATAAGCCATATTTGTATATTTTACATTTTTATATTTGATATTTGACCTGTTCATTACAAAAATCTGGGGGCATATGTGCTTCAATCGCAAAATACCTGTACAAATTTTATCTCAGCCCAATATTTGTCAGAAAAATTGGTCATCTCTTTTTTACATGTGATTCTGCATCTACCGATTAGATATCGTGCTATAAGTATCTGATAACAATCGTTATTAAATTAGATATGAAATTTACAGATGCCGGTTTCAGTTAGTGGAGACCCTTTTAATGGCAATCAGAGTATTATAAGATCCTCCTCAGGTATATATAATTAATTAATATCATTTTTGTATGGCTTCCATCCGAAATCAATTATTTTCTCCCGAAATATTGCGACGTCAAAGCAGGGGTCTGAGGAGGTTACACGTACAGTTTGTAATCGAATAGTAATCGAATGCCATTAACAGGATTTGCTGAAAGGCTTGAAGTATCCTTAATTAAATTCACGGTTAATTATTTCTCATGGAAAACTTCTCCGATGACTGTCATTTAAATAGAATTAAGTGACCTGTTAAAAGATACTTTAAATGAATTGCAAATACAACTGTTTGTTTGGTGACGGACTGTATGCCGATAAATTGGGCTAATGGAGTGAAGCGTTTCTAAGATTATAAATATAACCAAGATAGAATGCTGATAACAATTTTCATGCTAATTATCTCTTAATTGATGACGCTGCTGCATATTCGGCTTTTCAACGACCAGATATTAATCAGCAGAGAGTGAGTTTATAATTTCGCTCTACTGTTGTGCCAGAAATATAGTTGTTTATCATTTTATTACAATGGAAAATATTAAGATTGCGATGTATCTCTTTGAACAGAGAAAATCCAAAACTGTCATTTTCCCCGCTAGGATCGCTGCATTGGAAATTCGCCTCCTAGCGTTTTATTTTTTGCTTTGTCTGAATACGTGATGTATCCGCTTCTGTGCGCAAAGACGCGCTCATTTTATTGTGTCAGACAAAGGGAAAGGGTTTGTGCCCAAATCGCCTTTTCTCATATATTGGGCCAACTGACCGAATCTGCAAAGGGTTTTGCTGGAGAAAGTGAATCGCCCCGTTAGGTGTGTTTGTGTACTGTAGTCGGAAATTTGGCGCAACCAACCTTTTAATTACGTTGGGCTGGACGAATAATAAATACGAGGTTTGACTGCTGTAGGACGCGGATGACTGGGCCGCGACTGGGCGGATTACTGATTTGAGTTGTCTTTCGGATTAAATATGATCTGGTATGGATGACCCGTTTTCTTTTAGTGAATATGTGACGGATGGCAAGATTAATTCCAGTAAAAAGTTAAGCTAAACAAATTAATTGTTTAATACTTTTTATTTAGTACGAAGTACATGTGTAGTAGCAAATCAGTAATTTGTTAAACCAAATTCCAACTTGAAAATTCGTAAATTGGAATTTTGATTTACTGTAAATTGAAACCAGAATTACAATTTTCCATAAATGGAAGAAATTGTTATGCACAAGTTAATATTTGAAATGCAGAGAAGTAGTGATACTCAAAGTAGTCATATTCAAATCGAAGTCTCTGTTGTAAAGTTAATCGATTCATTTATTTAAACTTTACTTTTGAATCTCACTTAGCAAAATTAATGTTAATTGCTAATTTTAAATTACTCTGTAATCATTAAATCTTGAAGTTCGTTTCAATTTTGTTATTTGTACAACAGCATTTCAACATTTTTTTCCAATTAAAATTAAAGCATGAGATCCCTTGATGTCTGAAAAAAGAGATATTTCGGGTCTCTAATCTCTACTGACCCACTAGACAATCCTGATGACTGGACGAAAAAGGTGTTTCCGTACAAGTTAGGTGCGCTATTTTACGCCACCGAAGTTGTTTTTTTCTGTTAGAAATGGGCAAATCAAATAAATCACGACACGCCCTGTTTTCTTCTTTTTTGTTAGAAATTCTATATTGAAACTTCTGAGAGAGTGAGTCGCACCATTTTCTAAATTACGTCACGCAACAAATGACCACATTAAAATAAAAACCGGTAATGAGTAACAACTTCGTAGCTAATCCATTTTTTAATTGTACTACTATGTTAATAAACAAACCATAAAATGGAAGATTTAAGAAGGATATTATGTCCGACTGGTTCCATTTTGTTTTTCTCACGTCATCTTCGTTTCATGCGAATATAAGGCCTTGAAAGACACATTGTAGGCGTTCCGTAGAAAAATCTAGAAATCTAGGCGAGACATTTTTTATGCTGTTCAACTTTGGGTGAAAAGGTTCAATCCCATAAACTCGATGCAAACGGAAATATAGACGACAAAATAATGCTCGCATGAATACATTATTCGTCACTATTCCATGTACCCATGCATTAGCCGTTAGCCGAACGCCCTGCCCAGCACTACAGCCGACAATTTCATATAATTTTCCTGACCAAAATGTCACACACATTTTTAATGATTAGGTTTCTGTATCGCCGCATATCATGCGGGTCGAG